>JAUJYV010003320.1:0-10256 GCA_033995625.1 Ophyiulus pilosus | reverse complement strand
TGAACATGTTCAGGATTTCACCACTTCAACTCTATAGTTAATTTACTGGAATAATTGAAAAATGATTACACTATTTCGTACAGAGAATGACCCGCGAAAAAACACGTAACAATAACAAGTGGGGTGCATTTTGGGGGCTGGAACGGATTAATGGCATTTCAACTAATTTTAATGGGGAAAATTGCTTCGAGATACGAGCAAGGTTACGGAACGAATTAAACTCGTATCTCGAGGTATCACTGTACTTTAAATATCTTTAAATAATGCTAAATAACATTGGCACTGATTGTGATGTCTGTTCAGCTCTGATTGTTACAATCTAAGTAGTTTCTTACACATATTATTTTTGCATTTTAGTTTGCCGTCATTTGCGGCACCGAGCAATCTCAACAGTACCACATTGCCGGCTAGTTTTGTGCTGAAATTGGATTCCCCGATGCCAATCGCCACTGCCTTGGTCAGAAAAATCCAAGCAGTCACTCGTAAATATGCGCTTTTAAGATTTCCGGTGTTTAAAAATGTTCAAAACTTGAGCAACAAATTATAACGAGAGTCGAATCTATGGTTGTACGTTTCAGATATCGAATGCGTCGATTTGTCCACCAATCAACCGCTATTATCGCTTATCACCCAGCGAGCTTCGAAAGGGGAACTAGATTGCCATAATCGAGGATTGTTCGTGGTAGGCGTACTTTTGTTTTCTTGCGTACGAGATGTAATTAATGGGATCGCTCGAGATTATATTGTGTTAATGTGTCTTTTTTCTAGACTTTGCCAGATCAGCACCATTGTTACTTTTTAAGTGGAGGTAGCGATCTTCAAGGGGTCATGGTTTCGTCTATCCCCTTCACTCATCCTACTCACGTACCGCAAATACTCATTTTCCTTCGGCAACAGGCCCTATTTAACGTTCTCATCAGCAGTTGTATTCGTCCGAATAGCAAACAAGGCAAGGAAATCAAAACGTCTCATAGCCGAAATCGTGTCGTGGCCCGTTTTTTTCATTATTTTACGTCGGACTTTACAGATCTGGAGAGCGCCCTGATGTTTGAGATGTCGGCTCTTTCGTGGTTGCACATCACCGTTGCTTTTGAACACCCGATAGAAGAATCCATGGCTACTGGTTAGTGATTTTTGAGCTGATGGTAACCGACCGAAGGGAAGTTTCGGTAGTTTGTACTAAACTAATTTTATTTGCAGCCGAGTTCGACCTGTCCGACATCACAAACGTAAAATGCAAGCTGCATACGATGCCTAACGACACCCCCATATGCACGGACGATTACGCCAGTAAAGTCATACAAAGGTAAATAACGCCACGTTTATTCAATCCTCTATTTCCGAGATCGAATGCCTCGTACACGTGAAGCGAGGTGCGTTGTCGCGTGAAGCTAATTTTAGTCTTCTTAACGCTACGTACAAACTACTTCACGATTTTTTAATTGTCGATGATAAAATTGGCAAATTGACGCGAAGATCGTCGACACGTCGATACATGTTATTGCCAGTAATCCTAATTTCAACATTGTTTGTGCTTTACCGCGCGCAGGTGCTTGTCCATACCAATCACAATGCGAGCACTGGTAAGGAAAGCACAGGGGCAGCAGCAGCGCATGAACCACAGCAACGGTGACATGCTAATCAATTTAGTTCCCAACGGGTCGGGAAACTTGCTAGGCCACCCGTCGCCCTTCTCCGAAGTGGGTGGCGGGTCGAAATTTGTGACTGACTTCGACGTGAAGATGAACGGACGGGGCAGCGACGGCAAGACGGATTCGTCCAACGCTTCGAAAATGGACTTGCCACCGTCGTACGGAGTGGCCACCGAGCTTAACCAGACCGCCCTGGGCTTGGACACCAGCAGCTACATGGACGTGACTCCCCCTTCCTCAGCCTCTGCTCACGGGGACCTTTTTTCCATTCCGCCTGAGAGAGCAGGCTCCCTAACCAACCCCGCTCCCCTGGGGAACGTGCTCTCTCAGGCGGTGTCTCAGCAACAGCCACCCTCACTTCAGACCATTTCCACCCCCATCACGCCTTCGCAAGGCAAACCCAACGCAATGCTGATGAACCTCTTGCACGACTTCCCGCAAGGGATGCCCATGGCCGAGGATTCGCAGCAAGGCGAAACGCCCAAGCAGACGTCTCCAACGGCTTCCCCTCCCCTCCCGCAGTACCAGGGAAAGCCCAATGCCATGCTGATGAATTTGCTTCACGAGTTTCCCGAGTGCCTTCCCATGGATGGCAAAGGCGCCGCGGCGCAAGGCACGTCGAAACCGAGAAAGCAGCGGAAACGCAAGGCCACGTCCGACGCCACCAGCCCGAGAAGCACCACCGGCCGAAGCCCGAAGCGTAAAGCTAGCGAGGACGACTGCAGCAAGGATATGCCGACTCCCGACATGGAGTCCAACGACAGCACTTTCGAGATTTCCAGCGCGGGACAGACGGGCCAGTTGCAGTCGAATTTTTTAGTGCCGGCTTCGTCCGGTTGCGAATCCCTTTTGGCGAAGGCAACGCCACTCGATTCGTACCCCGGACAAGCGAGAGATAACGCGAGCACGGCGACGACGACATCTTCCGATCAGTGCAACGCGCACCCTGCGACCGTCGCGGGGTCGTCCGAAGGCATGCACGGAACGGCATCGACCCGTTTGCCCGCCGACTTCAAGCTTAAAACCGAGCCTCTCGATTTCGATGTCAGCATTCTGGATTCTCATTCCTCCGGTGCAGCTCACGAAGGCGAGGAGTTCTCGCTGGAGGGCTGCCAGAACGATACGTTCACCATAAGCGGCTCTGCGGGCGGCCTCGTAATGGCCTCGAGCAGCTCCGAGAAGCTGAAGGAGGGAAAGAAGGCGAAGAAAATCAAACTGGAACTGACACACAAGGGAGAGGAGAAGGATATGCCGCTGGGGAAGGAAATCGAGAAGATCCCGATTGTCTTGGACATCATGTCGGCCACGGATTCCAAGCCGGCGGAGATAGTTCGAACGTGCGAGCCGATCGACCGGCGGCCGAGCGTGGAGATCATTCCACTGGGAAATACCGGACCTGCCAGCGCTCCGGTACAGTCGGGTGCGGGGATGACGTTGTTTAATTCCGGCGTGAAAATGTCGAAGTCGTCTGGCGAAGGGAGCAAGAAGGACAGCAAAACGAAGCAGAGGGAGCTGAGAAAGGAATCGGGCGAAATGTTCAATCGTAAAATCAAGATCGAAGGAAAGAAGGAGCGGAAGCGAAAGCGGTTGGAAGGCGTTGACGGAATCCGGCTGGAAGGCGGCCCTAAGCCACCGAAAATCATCAATGTCATTACTCCCATACCGACGTCGCATTCCGGCGTGACCTGCCTGGACAAGAGCATGTCCATCTCGCACAAGCCCATGGACGCCCCCGCGTCCAGGCCAGCGACCCTTAACGCCAAGTCACCCCTGACCACCACTGCCAACTCCAGCATTTCCGTAAGCGTCACGAAGACAATCGTGACGCCGACCACTACCAAGAAATCCATCATACCGTCGCCCAACATTTCACCCACCCTTTCCATATCTCCCAACAAGAGCGTCTCCATCCTGAAGACGTCACAGAGCAGCAAGCCCAAGATACTGCCGAACAAGTCGGCGTCCTCCAGCAACGCAAAAGCCTCCAGCTCGGAAGGCTCCGGCGCAAAGTCGCTGGACAGCACCAAAGTGACTATCTCCCCGCTGAAGATGCCGAACAAAAGCAAGCAAGGGCTGACTGTCAAAAACGGCAGCCAATCCCCGCAAGGGGGACCGCCGACTGGCAAAGTGTCCACCAAGCCGGCGACCGTTAAACTGAAGCAGTTGAATCTGTCCACGTCCTCGCCCTCCTCCTCCTCGACTTTCACCTCCATACCGCGCAACGTCACCAGCCCAACCATCTCCAAAAGTACCACCTTGACCGCCGCCTTGCCCAGCGCCCTTTCGTCGTCCATCATCAGCAGCGCCATGGTGTCCCTCGCAAATGCTTCGGCCAGTTTGGCTGGCGCACCCACGAACGTTGCCAGTCTCTCTTCCAAATTGCAGGTGTCCACCTCCCCCTCGTCGTCGTCGTCGTCGTCTTCATCATCGTCATCTTCGCAAGCTGCTAACAGCGCGGCGATGGCATTGCTTGCCGCCCAAAAAGCGAACAAGCTGGCTTTGGCGCGTAGGAAGACTTCTCTGACCGCTGTCATCGACAAGCTAATGGCCAGTAGCATGCAGCACATGGGGGACGGCTTGCCGCCACCTCCCGTCAACAAGAAAGGCGACGGCACTTCCAAAATGGACGGTGCGTCGGAGAAGAGGGATCCGAAGGGGGAGAAAAAGGACTCGCAGGGGAGCGCTTTTCAAAAGGGAGGCGAGGCACGACCATCGAAAAGCGCTTTTTCTGACGGCAAGTCATCGGATACCAAAAAGGCAGAGTTCACCGTCAAGCAGAGCTCCCAGGGCATCAAGCTTACGGTGACCAAGACACACATCACAGAAGGGGGCACCAGGATGTTCTCCTCCATCAAGGGCTCTTCGGCAAAGTCAAACTCCGCTAAGGCACTGGCCATGTCCAGCAGCTTGAGCAAGATGATTGCCGGCAGCGCGACGGGCCTGAAACCGGGCGTGAATAGCGGCCCGGCCTCAAAAAAGGGAGTCGCGCCACTGGGACCACAATTGAAACCCGCCACCGGCCAGTCCAAGGGCGTCTCGTCGTCGCCCAAAACTCTAACCCCACCCATGCCATCCTCGTCTTCCTCGTCGCCATCCATCCCAACCACGTCCCAATCAACGGCCGTGTCCTCGAAGAGCTTAACCGGGCTCATCAATTCGGTCACCAAAGCTGTTTCCAAACATGCCTCGGGTGCCGATCCAAAACCCTCTCCCGTTGGAAAGCCCCAAGAAAAAGCCGGTAAGCCGAGTTTTTCCCCCAAATCCGCCAGCACGTCCAACATGCCGCCGCCTCCGCCTCCGCTCGCGGATCATGCGCCACCCGGCAAGAAGAGCGAGGACTCTGTGCACAGGCATTCGCCCATTCGGCAGATCGCCAAGATGGCCAGGGATGCGGCCATCGCAGACGAGAGCGAGACGGAACGGGCTTTCCAGCGGCTACTTCAGGCGCAGAGCAACAGCATGGCAGCCATCTGCAACAGCAATGTCATCGGCAGCGCCGCGACGGGAGCCTGCATGAGCATCGCCAACAGCATTTGTGCCATCGGCGGGCCCAGCGAGGCGGCCAGCAAATCCGCAAGCGGGACGGCCGAATCCGTCAACCCCGTCGCGATGCCCTCGGCAGCAGGAAGCAGCAAGCCGGACAGGCCGCGGACGCCGAAGCTCGAGCTGGCGGACAAGAGCCCGAAGCACGTTGCCTCGGACGGCAGGAACACGCCCAAGCTCGAAAAACCAAGCACCCCTTCACCGGGCATGAGCTCCAGCACCGCCGCCACCACCATCCCGAAAATCATCCAAGTGGAGGCCAAGAGGCCCTTGACGCCGAAACTAGACGCGCTGTCGAAACTGGAGAATTCGCTTCCTGCCATGCAGAGCCCCGCGGAATCCCCCTCCTCGTCGTCCAAAGTCGGGACGCCCAAACCCTCGGCCAAGCCGAAACCATCCTCGTCGAGTCCGGGCAGCGGTAAGGACTCTAGCAGCCCGGAAGACGGCTTGGTCATCGACTGCCCCCGTACTCCCAGACAAACGTCACCCGACCGCAAGGCCGTTTCCAAACCTCCCCTGCCCAGCATACCCATCGAGTCCATCGCTGCCAGCCAACCCAAATCATCACCCGATGCCCGCATGCCCATCTCCCCCGCCCCCATTCCTCAGCTGAAATCCCCCGCCCAGGCCTCTACGGCCATCCGGTCGCCCGCGGTGGCCAACACGCCGCAGTCGGAGCACTCGAACCCCAGTTCCGTAGCGCACTCCTCACCCTACGACATCGACGACGAGCTCATGGACGAGGCGCTGGTGGGACTGGGAAAGTGACTGCTTCTTCCCCTCCTTTCTTTCGACTTTTGCAGAATGTCGGTGCTGGAAAGCTACGCGTGCACATGATGCGCAAGTAGCCGAAAGCACGCTGGTTAGATCCATGGTTTCAACTGAATTTTACGATCCGATGTCCATCGTCGGTCTAATCACGATGGCCTCGCGTCCCGTCAAACTTTGTAACGACACTCGTTTTACGCCTCGTTCGCGGGTTTTTTTGGGGTTTTTTTGACGAGTAGGAAATTTGGCTGGATCGGTGCTCGCCAGATCCGGTGTTCGCACGCTGTTTGCGGTTTCTGTTTCGAGTCACGCGAACACTCGCCATTGTTTATCGGTTTTGCAATCGTCGCTATCGTAAAACTGTAATACGGAAATATTGGCCGTAACGAATCGTGAGGCAGCGATGTGGTTTGGGCATTTAAGGTCCTTTCCGATGCCGATGACTCGATTACGACGTCTCGGTAAGCGGACATTCGAAAAGGACGACCCCGAAATTCGTTATCGGGTAAACACCTATTCAGCCAAATTAACGGTTCGTTAAAAACCGCACGGAACGAACGAGGCCCTATCGGCTGTTTTGTCGCACGAGCGTTTTTTCAGCGTCGTATGCTTTTTCTAGCTGTACGTTCACACGATACGTCTCGTTCACGGAGGCTCGTCTCCTTCCCAGAGACACATCTAGTTCCCGGAGAGGCGTCTCGTTCCCGGAGATGCATCTCGTTCCCGGAGACTCGTCTCATTCCCGGGGAGACGTTTCGTTCCCGGAGAGACGTCTCGTTCCCGGAGACTCGTCTCCTTCCCGGAGAGACGTATCCTTCCCGGATGCACGTATCCTTCCCGGAGACTCGTCTCGTTCCTGGAGAGACGTATCCTTCCCGGAGAGACGTATCCTTCCCGGAGAGACGTCTCCTTCCCGGAGACTCGTCTCCTTCCCGGAGAGACGTATCCTTCCCGGAGAGACGTATCCTTCCCGGAGAGACGTATCCTTCCCGGAGAGACGTATCCTTCCCGGAGACTCGTATCCTTCCCGGAGAGACGTATCCTTCCCGGAGAGACGTCTCGTTCCCGGAGAGACGTATCCTTCCTGGAGAGACGTCTCGTTCCCGGAGAGACGTATCCTTCCCGGAGAGACGTCTCGTTCCCGGATGCATGTATCCTTCCCGGAGACACGTCTCGTTCCGGGAGATACGTCCCATTCACGGAGACGTATCGTGTGAACGTACAGCTAGAAAAGCATGCGCCGTTGAAGAATACGGTAAAAAAGCTCTAGCGGCAAATCACCCGAAAGGGCCTCGTGTGTACGTGGCGTCTACTTCAAACAGATTTTAATACGAGGTGGTTGGCACAAATCTCAACGTGCCTTATACGATTCAACACCGTTTTTTCCTGTTTTTCCTCACTCCACCCGAGGTGGTTTTTTTTTTTGCATAATACCCTTTTTCTTAAAACTTACCTGAAATACCCGACTAGAAACTGGATCTAACCACGCTGATGAGACGTTCCGCTGTACAATCCGTAAGGAATAATTTGCATTTGATATTGAACACGGCCACCAGAGGAGATCCCGAGAACTTTAAATTTTACTAAAAAGCATTCGCATAATCTCCCAAAACTATTAAATAATTTGAACTCGATGTGTTTTTGGCCGGATTGAAATCTTAAATGGTTCCGCGATCTCCCTTTTGGGCTGTGTTCAATTATTTGTACACCAAAAAGAGTCGAAACACGCTTTTCAAAAGCTTAAATATCGTTCAAAAGGAAAGCGAGGGGAAATTAGCATTTGGTAAAAATGAAAAAAACGACTATTTTCAACTACATTTTAAGAGGAGTTTTACTGGAAGTCTTCGTGCTCCGACTTCTACCATCAATTTATATATAATTATATATACTGTACATTTTGATTCATTAAATTTGTTTATTCATGAATTTTGAATAAGAAACTGCATAAAACGCGAGATGTTTTGTATATTTAAACATTTTTTTTTGTGTGTGTCGTCAGTGTTTTGAATTTTTGAGGCAAAACTAATTACACTGTGAGTCGTAAAGAAGTAGAACCCAATAAAAAAAAATCACAACTTGGTCCCGAAAATGCTTCCATTTAAGTGAAATTCGGCACTTATACGAGTGTGAGAATAAAAATGAATTATAAAATGTGGTGAAAATGTTCTGCGGTGGCCTTTACGCAAGCCCGGAGTCTAACGCGCCATTCTTGGATCGACGAATCGATTGTACGCCGGTCGAGTTCCATCCGAGTTTTCTTAATTCGTAGTTTCGTGTCTCCGATATTATTAATCTTCGATTTGTGTACAGGGATGAACTTTTGACCAAAAAACTTGTTGCGGACGTGCGACAAATCTCGGATTTTTTCATTTTTCAACAAGACGGTGCTCGAGAAACAGTCGAACTGCCGCAACGGGAAACGCCGCAGTGCGCCGGACCCAGCCGCTGGCCACCAAACAGCCAGGACTCGAATCCGGTGGACTACAAAATTTGGGGAGTTCTCCGGGAAAAGGTTTACAAATCGAAGATTAATAATGTCAAAGACACGAAACTACGAATTAAGAAAACTTGAATCGAGCTCGATCAAAGAATGGCGCGTTAGATTTCGGGCTTGCGTAAAGTCCACCGGACAACATTTTCACCACATTTTATAATTTATTTTTGTTCCTACGCTATTGTTGTACGCAAGTGCCAAATTTAATTTAAATCGAAGCATTTTTCACCAAGTTGTGATTTTTTTTTATTGAATTCCACTTTTTTATGACTCGCAGTGTATATTGTTTCAAAATTTATACTTTAAAAAAACCCTGCATTTTGAGGTTTTTGGCATTATAATTATTCATTTGATCGCCCCATATTGCTCTCGTTAAGTAAACCTAGCAGTTATCGGTCCTCCTGCTGACGATAACTTTTACCGGCCAATTGTGTTTAGTTTCTCTTTTTTTAATCGCAGTTAAATTTCACTTTCGACTGCATTCGTCAATTTATTTTTGAAAATGCACATTTTCAAATATTTATTCTTTAAAAGTTTTTGGCAAGTGGTTCTTCTGTGTATATAGGGATCATAATTATAGTTTTTTATGAGATATTTTAAGGTGCCATTTAACAACTTTAATGCACTTTTGTAATTTTATTCACACACCAAATGTTGTCCATTTGTAAAACTTCAAAAAAAAAAAAATGTCAACGTCGTAGCATCGTACATCACAAATAACCGTCATATTACGAATACACGATTTTATTTACACATAGTTGTCAGTGTCGAATTATTACAAATCAATTTTAACCATGTATACGAAAAACGAAAATCTCAAGTGACAAAACTATGATTGTAGTTTACTGTTTCACAACAACAACAAAATATAACTCGCTTCGTAATTAATTAGCAGATGCCGATCCGCATTTATACTCGAGATAATCATCCATTCGGAAAAACGACAATTCGGTTTCGTGTTCCACCCCGCTTTCCTTCAGAGTTTTATCCGATTTCAATATTAGATTTTCATCGTTTTCCGTGTTGATGACCGGATCGTTGCTTTTAGCACCGTGGGCCTTATGCAGAATTTTCATGGTGTCGTAGTCGTAGTTCAGCACTGGAGGCGGCAAATTCGTCTGATCTTTGATGTGGTTCGTAACCAGCTCTCGAAACTCCTCCACGGTCATCTCCAGATGGACATCTCTGAGCACTATGGGACGAATGTTTCGGTGTTCGAACGATCTGATCAGACGAACCGTCAAGATTGCGCCGGAACTCATCTGAAATTAACGTCACGTGTTTCGGTAAGTACGTTTTTATTCCTTAAGGTACGCGTAGTTTCCAAACAATCGCGGTTCAAAGACCGACAAGTCTGTATAAGTATACAAAGTTTAGCCAAATTAACGGGAACAAAGTTGGAAACATACGGAAACCATCTTCGGATAATAGAGAGTTTGAGCCAGCCAACGCCTTAACGTTAACGTGGGGAAGGGAGGAGCCACTGTATTTAACTATCCAATTAATTAACTGTACGTCATGCGCACTCATGACATTCATTTAGTTGATTGGGTAGTTAAGACCATGGCTCCTCCCTTCCCCACGTTAACGTTAAGATAACGTTAAAGCGTTGGCTGACTCAAACTCTCTATTGAAGCAAATATTGCATTATAATCTAAGCTAAAATGCATTATAGTTTGGTATGTATGTATGAAATGTTGAAATTTCAGAATGACGAAACATGATATCAAAAATTATTTGGAAAAGATTTACAATATTCCAGTGAAAGAAATTAGAACGATTGTAGCAACAGGTATGTT
>JAUJYV010003319.1:0-10257 GCA_033995625.1 Ophyiulus pilosus | reverse complement strand
GTAGGAACCAACATGTTGGTATATGCTTGTACCAGGTTCCAAAACACCACAAAAACCAGCATGGTGGAACCATCATACCCATCAACCTATACATGATGGTAACATGGTGGTGAGGAAACAGTGGGGTAATTATCCATATTGGCTTATGCCCGTATGCCATTTTGAATAGCGAAGCCCATTGCGGCTGCAAATGCTAAACTTTTGCATCAGTTTGTAGATATCAGAAATTACCGCATATCAAAGATAAGAATCTAAATTGTTATAAAAATATCTTGGTACCCTGGAAAACGTTCTGAAAACCACAGTTTAAGTAATACTGTATGCTTATCTTAATTGCTTTGTATGCTTGAATTAATGGAAAACTGACAGTTTTAGAACAAAATGATGGAATATTAAACAAATATCAGAAATTGTTTAAATTGCAGTGTATATTGAATGATTTAAGTATTCTGCCTTCGTTCTCTATAGTATAACCTGCATGTGAAAAGGTTCATTTGTTGTAATGGACCCATTTATCGTAATATGCGGCTCTGTTTTAGTTTCCTTCTTGAACGTGAAATGTTTTCATCATACGCCGTATTTCATACATTTCCAACATTTTTTTGTATATTTTAAAGCACCATCAAATGTGCAATATTGCCAATTCTGCCATTAAATCGGTTTGAACAGCTTTCATGGTTTTAAGAACACCTAGTAACAAAACGACAGGTGAACATTCTGGATATGATATTTTTGCTTTCGTTTAACCATATGTCGATATGCGAGGGGTGTTCATAAAGTTTCCGCAATATTTTTTTTTTTTAATTGAGAGATGCTGACGTTTTAGCCAAAATGTAGGTTTGAAGATCTCTTGATGAAGCGTTTTCGTCGACGATCTGCTTTCAGAATGCCAAAAATGTTGGAAGTCAAAGGACCCTGATCTGGGCTACAGCCTAGATCAAAATTTATGTTTTGAGCCTCACCCTAGATCTGGCTCATTCACAATTCCACCTTTTTTGTCATGTTGAAAGCAGATCTTCGAGGAAAATACTCCACAAAAAGAAATGATCTTCAAAACACATGAAGCTTTGGAATAAATGCTAGCCTGCCAGCTGACTTCATTTTTATAGGGAAGCATATATTCGCAGCCAGAAATCTTACAAAATGAATTTTTTATCTGAATAATATCTTAAGTTTACACGTGTTTTATCTACATAATTTCATTAAAATTGACATTTTTAATGATTACGGAAAATTAACGAACACCCCTCATATTAAAAAAGAAGAATTCCATCTAACTGTCCATCTGGTGCTCCCAAATTGCACGCGTATGGCACGTGCAGCTGTTTGGAGATGTGTCAGAGATGTATTATTCAAAATTGGACTGGCGTCTTTAACATTTGCCCAAGGTTTTATGACCCGGATCACATATGTTGGACAAAACATATGTGCTGTGCTAACAACTACCCGCTTATAAGTACAGGAGCTTGCCATTGGAATTTATTCCTGACATCAAATTCATCCTTCACATTGAAGCACTCGTACATACTTCTGAGGAATTATCACATTTGACGCTTTCTCTCTTAATTCGCAAAATGAATTACTTTATTGTCGCCACAGTTTTGGTACTTGCGTGTATGGCAGATACAGAACCTCAGCGTGCGGTAAAGTTATTATCCTATCAAACTGCATCAAACTTGACTAATTTAGCTAATTTTACTCGTTATTTTCAATCGTTTTACAGACATACTTTATCCATAAGTCTTCATTTGGAACTCCTTGCGAAAAAGTTAAATGTGTTCACGATAATGGTCGTACAGCTTGTACTTCCTCATGTACAGAAAATTGGTATGACAAGAAACGAACATTAATAATTCGTTTTCTTTTGAATATATTTTGTTTATACGTTTTAGCAGATTAATTTTTTTTCTTAAACTTTTTAAAAAAGAATTGTTTTAATTTTCAATTGTTAGCAGCTAAATTCTAGTTTTAACAACCTCATTTATTCTTCAGTGTTTTAAAAACTGAGACGTACTACACTTTGGGAGAAGAAAGGATTGGTGATCACCCGTTCATTGATAGAAATGGAAGTGAGTTTAATTTCTGTAGCATATTGATTTCGAATAGAAAGTTACTTATTTCAATACGTATGCATTGTTTATACTGTTGTTTTTCTGAAACTTTTCTATAGAGCAATGCGATGGAAGAAGCTGGAAATATGAAGAAAAAGAAAACATATCAAAATTTACAATCTCAGGCGAAAGTGGCAAAAGTACGTATTCTATAATTGCTTTGCTTATATTTTATTATACGTATACATTTGAACAGCAAGATTTAAGTGAAACAAATCCAATGATTTCTTCGGCGCACTTTATACGTTTTGGCAAACGGGATTTCATCAGGTACAACAATTAGTTCAATTTTGTGGGAAAGAATAATAATCAATTCAAATAAAATGCAAATTTTAGATATAAGTATCGGTAGAGGGGTTAATATTTGATAATTAAACTATGCCTGTACAGGAATATGAGAGTAGGATGTTTGGCAAGTAAAGGGAGGAATCATTGGTGAGTTTAGTTAATAGTTTTTACATGTTGGATAAATTAAAGTTCTAGACAAGGAAACTTGACTATTATCGTTTAATGGAAGATAGTCCAATTTCAGGGAAACGTGAACTTCATCCATTTAGGCTTGCATATAATGATACCACTATGGTTTTAAAACTAGTATACAGTATCACTGGTGTATTGCCTTCCATGCGTTTTCACAAAATTATACTAAATTTATCTAATAAACGTTCATTGCCCAAACTCTGTATGTTGTACAAAATCTGAAGCGTTTAGTACCGTGTAATACTATATGTAGCATAGTGTATATATACGAATATAGCATCACTTGGCTTCACTTAAATCTCGTTATTTTCAATAGGTTAGGTAGGTGGAATTGCAGCTCAATGTGCAAGTATGCATAAAATAATCATTTACTTGTATAATTTAGCTATCATCCTCTGTGGATCTCGTCTAGAAGAACTAAGCGATGAGAACAAGAAGCATTTGGAAGAATTGTGCCCCGAACAAAATTTGAAAAAAGTTGATCAAAAGAATTGTGCCCGAAACAAAAATTGAAAAAAGTTGATCAATCGAATTTTTAAGAAATCGATTGTTTTTTCTCTCTTGTTTTGCATGCGATTATTGAAATTTGAATTATTTACAGTTATATATTATTCGAACACACAAGTTGACAAATTTCAACCTTAAAATTGTGTTCTATATTATGCCATTTCGCAAATAATTTAGTTAGATGAAATTAAGAGAAATGCTAGAAAAAACTATTTAGGGTTTTACATTAAACACAAAAAAGTTGAATTTATTAAGATCGGCAAATCTAAATACGTTAAAAAATCTGATTTGTCTATGGTCATTTTGAGCTGCTTTTATATTAACTTCTGTTTTAAAAAGCCTTAGAAGCTAATATTTTCACGTGTTAAGATTGTAAATTAGTAAATTAGTGTCTCACCGCACCTTCTATGGTTTATGTTGCAATTAAAATATGAATGAAATATACTGGAGTTTGCTTACACTTTTATAAATTCTGATTAATTTTCAACGCTAATATTTGTTGCGTTAAGTTCTACGTAAAATTTACATTATTCACCATCCTCATCGGACTTTGTTCCAATCAGGTTGTATCCATATGTAAAACAACGTCCCGGGTGTTCCGCAAACTCGCTGTTCGCTTATATAATTTTAACAGTCATTTGAAGATGTATTATCAATCCAACAACCATGCAAAGAATTACATTACCCAGATATGGCACATTAGTTTCGCACCGCGCCTTTGGTGGTTTCTGATGCAATAAAATGTGATTGAAAGCGAAGAATATTAACGAAAGCAACTTACTATTATTTTAGTTCATTAATCTAAATAATTGTATCTGTAAAAATAGAGTTAACTGTTTAGTGCAACTTCTGCAACCAGAATTCAAAGATAGTTTTCCCTAAAATCTTGAAACTTTTTTGCAATGTTGAAGACGTTTTCAACAAACCGTGATTTTCAAATTAATTAAAATATGCGTGCAAAAGGTAAAGGAGTCATTTCAAGAAACAATACAGGGTTCGAAAATTCTTTAAATTTTGAAGAATTCAAACTTTATTCAAACTGGATTTTGAAAATCCCTGTGTTTCCACAATTAAGGTATTTATAAAAAATAAATTCTTAGTTTTTTAAAATTTGCATTTGCGAATGTACTAGCTGCATTCAGTTCGTGGTAAAATATTAATGTGTACAATTTTGGTTTATGTTGTTGTTGTTGGTTAGGGTTTAAGGGCCCAAAGGCGACTGAGGCTAAACAGGGCCCAACCGGTTGCAAGTTGGTCCTGCAGAGGGTCTACAGGGCCAACTGTGTTAAGTTCAAGTGACAGAAAGGACGATAGACTGACTGGACCCCAGTTCCGAAGAACGCCTAATTTTGGTTTATAATCAACATTAAAAATTATAATATAATTTTAAACATCTGTATCAATCAAATAATGTCTTTATTCTCCATGTAAGGCAGATTTCCTAATTGCCTTAATTTTGTCAAAAATAAACGTCTGTTTCTATTAACGATCTCCCAATTAACGGAATGCAATCTTTCTGAATTACATGTTATCCCAATTTCAGAAAATTTCAGTTATTTAAAACGTATACAAAGTGCAAACACTTTTAGGCTGCTTTCAATTTGCTTGCCTAATTAGCCATATTGGCTTATGCCCGTATGCCATTTTGAAAAGCGAAGCCAATTGTGGCTGCAAATGCTAAACTGTTACATCAGTTTGTACATAGTATCAGAAATTAGTGCATATCAAAGATAAGAATCTAAATTATTATAAAAATATCTTGGTACCCTGGAAAACGTTCTGGAAAACCCAGTTTGAGTACTACGCATGTATGATTATTTTAGCTGCTACAAATTTTACCACGATTTAACTTTCCTAGGATCCCCGATTATAAAAAAGAAACCGAACAGTCTGCAACTCCGCAGACATCAAAAACAGCTCCATCTTGAGATTGCTAGGAAGAACTGTCGTTTCCAATCTTTTAGTCCCAGAGCTAGTATGAGTTGGAATGATCTCCCTTCTGGGGCAGTCGAGGTCCCTATTCTGTCCTCATTCATCTCCCAGATTAGGGGAATGAATTTTGCGAAAATATCAGTGCTATCTTGATCCCACTGATCCGATTTGACTGTTCTTCACGCTCAAAATTGTTTGCATATGTTACCTCCTTAGGATTGATATAATCCCTTCTACTCCTTTATCAATGGTGAAATAAAGCTTTTTATTATTATTATTATTAATTGCTTAGTACGCTTGAATTAATGGAAAACTGACAGTTTTAGAACAAAATGTTGGAATATTAAACAAATATCAGAAATTGTTTAAATTGCAGTGTATATTGAATGATTTAAGTATTTTGCCTTCGTTCTCTATAGTATAACCTACATATGAAAAGGTTCATTTTTTGTAATGGATCCATTTATCGTACTATGCGGGTCTGTTTTAGTTTCCTTCTTGAACGTGAAATGTTTTCATCATACGCCGTATTTCATATATTTCCAACATTTTTTTGTATATTTGAAAGCAACATCAAATGTGCCATATTGCCAATTCTGCCATTAAATCGGTTTGAACAGCTTTCATGGTTTTAAGAACACCTAGTAACAAAACGACAGGTGAAAATTCTGGATATGATATTTTTGCTTTAGTTTAACCATATGTCGATATGCGAGGGGTGTTCATATAGTTTCCGCAATATTATTAAAAAGAAAATTGAGAGATGCTGACGTTTTAGCCAAAATGTTGTTTTCAAGATCTCATGGTGAAGTGTTTTCGTCGACGATCTGCTTTCAGAATGCCAAAAACGTTGGAAGTCAGAAGGACCCTGAACTGGGCAGTAGGGTGGGTAAGGCAATACTATCCGCTGAAATCCAGCAACAAGCTGTTTTGAATACTAAATGCGGGGCGTGTATTGGCCTTTTCTGACGAATTGATGTTTTGAGCCTCACCCACTATACAGCCTACATCTTGCTCATTCAACTTCCAACTTTTTGGCCAGGTGAAAACACTTCACTGCGATACAATATTTTTAAAACGACATGAAGCTTTGGATTAAATGCCAGCCGACAGGAATTTAGATGTCACTGTCAGAAATCGCCCAAAATAAAATGTTTTGAATAATAGATGAAGTTTCCATGTATTTCTCTACAGCTTTTTCATACAGCAGGTTTTTTTAATGATTGCAGAACCTTACTGAACACCCCTCGTATTAAACGTTAAAATTTATATATAACTGTACACTTGGTGATCGCAAATGTCACGCCCAAGGCACGTACGCGCCATGCCTTATGCTATAGATACAGCTGATTGGATATCCGTCACAAATGTTTTTTCCCAAAAATGCTCGTATAAGTGCAGGAGCTTGACATTAGAATTTATTCCTGACATCAAATTCATCCTTAACATTGAAGCACACGTACTTCTGAAGAATTATCACATTTGACGCTTTCTCACCGAATTCGCAAAATGATTTACATTATTGTCGTCGCAGTTTTGGTACTTACATGTATGACAAATGCAAAACCTGATATTGCGGTAAGTTATTGTCCTATCAAACTGCATCAAACTTGACTAATTTAGATAAAATTTACTCATTATTTTCAATCGTTTTACAGAGGACATTCTTTATCCATAAGTCTTCATATGGAACTCCTTGCGAAAAAATTGATTGTTTTCATCAAAATGGCCGTGTAACTTGTGATACAATATGGAGAGCCAATTGGTACGACAAGAAACGAGCATTAATAACTCGTTTTCTTTTGAATATATTTTGTTTATACGTTTTAGCAGATTCATTTTTCTCTTAAACTTTTTAAAAAATAATTGTTTTAATTTTCAATTGCTAGCAGCTAAATTCTAGTTTTAAAAACCGCATTTATTCTTTAGTCTTTTAAAAATTGAGACTTTTGTTTTGGGAGATGAAAAGGATGGCTTTCACCCGTTCATTCATAGAAATGGAAGTGAGTTCAATTTCTGTAGCATATTGGTTTCGAATAAAGTAACTTATTTCAATACGTAGGCATTGTTTATTCTGTTTTTTTTTTAAACTTTTCTATAGAGCAATGCGATGGAAAAATCTTGAAACTTGAAGACAAAGAAAACATATCAAAATTTACAATCTCAGACGAAAGTGGCACACGTACGTATTCTATAATTTTTTTTGCTTATATTTTATTATGCGTACATTTTGAACATCAAGATTTAAGTGAAACCAATCTAATGCTTTCTTTGGCGCACTTTATACGTTTCGGCAAACGGAATTTCATCAAGTACAACAATTAGTTCAATTTTGTGAGAAAGGATAAAAATCAATTCAATTAAGTAGTAGTATAGCCAGTAAAGGGAGAAATCATTCGTGAGCTCAGTTAATAGTGGTTACAAGGGCGGATCAAAAAATGAATTCCACTTTTGAAAATAAAGGACATGAAAGATACATACTCGGATTTGTATTTTTAATTTCTTTACTACGTGCCCATAGTTACTTTTCTAAACATTGTCACCCAACACTTGCAAACACTTATCTGAACGTGTAATCAACTTTTCCATACTCGTGTGGTAAAAATCCGCTCCAGCATCTTTTAACCTAATCATAACTGCTTCTTTGACTTCACCATCGGTTTGGAACCTTCTTTTGGAACTTATCTTATAATTTTATGAAGCACTAAAACCTGATAAAAGTGCAATCAAACTCCAATATATTTCATTCACATTTTTATTTCCACATAAACGATAGAAGGTGCGGTGAGACACTTATCTTAACAAGTGAAAACATTAGTTTTTGATGCTTTAAAAAAAAAGAAGTTAATATAATATAAGCTCAAAATGACCATAAACATTTCGCCCAAACTCTGTTATGTTGTACAAGATCTGAAGCGTTCAGTATCGTGTAATATACGTAACATAGTGTATATATTCGAGTATAGCATAAGTTTGTAAACTTGGCTTCACTTAAATCTCGTTATTTTCAATAAATTAGGGAGGTGGAATTGCAGCTCAATCTGCACGTATGCAAAAAATAACCATTTACTTGTATACTTTAGATATCCTCTGTGGAACTCATCTAAAAGAACTAAGCGATGAGGACAAGAAGCATTTGGAAAAAGTGTGCCCCGAAAAGAATTTGAAAAAAGCTGATCATTCGCATTGTTAAGGAATCGATTGTTTTTCTCTCTTGTTTTGCATGCACTTATTAAAATTTAAAATATTTACAGCACTAATTATTCCGTTGTCATTAATATTTATATATTATTTTAATAAACAAGTTGATATAAATTGCATCCTTAAAATTGCACTCTATATTATGTCATTTCGCAAATATTTTAATCAGATGAAGAAATTAACTGAAATACTATAAAATAATTACATTAAACACAAAACAATTGAATTTATTAAGATCGACAAATCTAAATACTTGTAACGTTAAAAATCTGATTTGTCTATGCATGGTCATTTTGAGCTGCTTTTAAATTAACTTCTGTTTTAAAAAGCGTTAGAAACTAATATTTTCACGTGTTAAGATTGTAAATTAGTGTCTCACCGCACCTTCTATGGGTTATGTTGCAATAAAAACATGAATGAAATATACTGGAGTTTGTTTACACTTTTATAAATTCTGATTATTCAACGCTAACATTTGTTGCGTTAAGTTCTACGTGACATTCACATTATTTACCATCCTCATCGTACTTTGTTCCAATCAGGTTGTATACATATAGTTAAATTATCAGTTGGACATATACTTCATTCCGGATATGATATTTGTGTCCTAGTTAAACCATATGTCGAAATGCGAGGGGTGTTCATTAAGTTTCCGCAATCATTAAAATTTTCCCCGTGCATTGGGCATTTCTGCCAAGCCCCAGATCTGGCTCATTCACACTTCCACCTTTTTTGTCATGTTGAAAGCAGATCTGCAAGGAAAACACTTCACCACAAGAAATGATCCTAAAAACCACATGAAGCTTTGGAATAAATCCTAGCCTGACAGCCGACATCATTTTTAGAGAGAAGCATATATTCGCGGTCAGAAATCTTACAAAATGACATTTTTCTAAATAATAGCTTAAGCTTACAAATATGTTCTCATATTAAAAGCAAAGATTTCCATCTGGTGCTCCTAAATTGCACGTGCCCTCTCTGCAAAATACTGTAGTTACAGCTGTTTGGAGATGTGTCAGAGATATATTTCGAAAAATTCGACTCTGGCTACTTTAACATTTGCTCAAGTGTTTCGTTTTTTGTTTGTTTGGACCGAAAACGTGCTGTGCTAAAAGCGACCCATATAATAAGTTCAAGGGCTTGTAATTGAAATTTATTCCTAACATCAAATTCATCCTTAACATCGAACCATATATGTACCTCTGAAGAATTATCACATTTGACGCTTTCTTACCGAATTCGCAAAATGAATTACATTATTGTCGCCACAGTTATGGTACTTGCATGTATGGTAAAGGCAAAACCTAATAATGCGGTTAAGTTATTATCCTATTATATTGCATCAAATTTGACTAATTTAGCCAATTTTACTCATTATTTTCAATCGTTTTACAGAGAACATGCTTTATATACAAGTCTTCATTTGGAACTGCTTGCCAAGATATTGAATGTTTTCAAGAAAATGAAGGTCCTATGACTTGTGTTGTTAAATGGACAGTCAATTGGTATGACAATAAACGAACATTAATAATTCGTTTTATTTTGAATATATATATTGAATATACGTTTAAGCAGATTAATTATTTTCTTAAACTTTTTTAATAAATAATTGTTTTAATTTTCAATTGTTAACAGCTATATTCTAGTTTTAAAAACCTCATTTATTCTTCAGTCTTTTAAGAACTGAGACTTATGTTTTGGACGACTATAAGGATAAAGCTTTCACGCTCATTGGTAGAAATGGAAGTGAGTTCAATTTCTGCAGCATATTGATTTCGAATAAGGAAAATACTTATTGTTTATATGTTTTTTAAACTTTTCTATAGAGCAATGCGATAGAAGAACCATGAAACTTGAAGTCAAAGAAAACATAAGAAAATTTACAGTCACAGGCAAAAGTAGCAATTGTACGTATTCTATAAGATTTTTTACTTATATTTTATTATACGTACAGTGGAACCTCGCTTAACGAGCACCTCGCATAACGAGCAATATAATTTTTTTTTTAAATGACTCGCTTAACGAG
>JAUJYV010003318.1:0-10257 GCA_033995625.1 Ophyiulus pilosus | reverse complement strand
ACGTATTTCCGCAAAAATACCGACTTCCGCCGTTCAAGAGGTTGAGCGTCGGTCGTCTCATTGTGTATTAGGCATTATACTTCTTGTATAGCAAACAAATAACTGACGGATGTTTGATTCACGAATTACTTCCCCTTCCAAAAGTTCCTTCATCATGAAAAATCGGTGGTATCAATCGCTCGTTGATACAAAAAAATGTCGAACGTTTCCTCCTCCCTCAGGGTCGATGCACTTTTATGCTGAAAAGCAGAATGGTTAATGGTAATGCTAAGAAATCCGGCAAGAAGCGGTCAGATTGGCAGAACACAGTCTGTTTCGAGAACCGAGTTTTGGCATTCCCAGAAATTGACACCAGAAAATATTTTTGAGAAAAGGTCGAGGTTCAAGACCTTCAAAATCACTAGAGTACGTGGTTCAATGCCAGATATCTGACGATGTACTGAATTGCTATACACAGATCACATTCTTAATTCTAAAAGACTGGACTTAATGTTTATGCAAAACAGATTCTAAGAAGCAAAAAATGGCGTTCTGTGAAATGATAACATAATTCTGTTTTTAAATTGTGCATACGCTTTCAGAAACACAGTGTGAAAAGTTGTAAAATAAAGAAATTCCGTAAAATAATAGCATATAATTTATAAATATAATAAAAGAATTCTGGCTTTTAAAAAAAAAATGCAAATTAAGAAAAGAAAAATTTGATAAACATAGCTTTAGTCAAAGTTATAATAGTTGTTACTAAACATTTTTCGCGTATTCATTAATTGTCCTATTGATCTAAAATTATATAAAGAAATTAACCTAATTGGCGGTGTATGACAATTTTATGAAGAGAAAGAACTCTTATTAAATCTACGCATGAACATTTTGTGAAATGTCTCATTTTATCCCACTCCTGGGGTAAAGTGAGACACTTCATGAATTTCACAAAATTATGCACAAACAAAATTAAATTAACTAGTATTTATCAATGTTACACTGTGAATCATAAATATGATAAAATGAAGTTATTATACTCTAAAAAAGTTACTTCACTTCTTTATAAAATATTTTCGACTAATTTATCTATGTTAGACGTATACAATATAATAATTATCAAAATTGACTACAATTACAAAAGTGAAAATTCAAAACTCGATAAGTGAATGTGTCTCAACTTGGCGTAGTTCATTGTAAAACTACAGTGGGCCTTGTTAGTTAGTTGTTTTGAAATTTGGAATTAAAAAGACACATTCTCTCCTACAGAGTTTTCAGTAACTGAAGAGTTAATTTCCATATAACTTCAATGGGATTTTGTATTCACACAGCTAAGTAGTTCTACCAAAATTAGGGAGAATAATTTGATTGTCCTGAAATTATTCTCCGCAAATTATTTGTTCAACTGTTCATATAACAATTTTGTTCAATGCTTTAAATTTTTTTTAAAAGCTACTTGCTGTTGTAAATTAAATACGATTTTTCCTAATTTCCAGGGTTTTCCAGTACGAACTCGAGACCACATCATCATTCATTTGTACAATCCCGTGGATTCCATGTTTGCTGGGGAAATGCACTTTCAAGTAAGTATATATGTAGTTTTAAAATGTTAGAAAATGTGTAAAAGTGGGAGTTTTAGTTCTAAATTACTTTTGAATTCCAAGGTTAACTCCATTTTTTTTAGTCATATTTGTACGTTTATTTAGGCCTTGACTGCTATACGCTTCCGTTTTGTTAAAACCCGTTTATTTGTAGATTTTAATCATTATATTGCTTTTATTTAAACAGACAAATAATAAAAGTAAAAAAAATAAGAAATTACAAAGTTTTGTTTACGAAAAATTAATTCACAAAATATTTGTATTGAATTATTTGAAAATCGTTGAGCAATTTTGTTTACGGTAAACAATGTATGCAATGTTTATCATTTTAAACATATTTATTAAGCCAGACTAGGCGTGAATAACAAATTCGTGAGAACAAGTATTTCATACCATTTTACGGTATGTAAGAGCAAACTCAGTTATCTGAAATTTGTCATATTTTAACTCAGATTCATGAAATCTGAGGAAATAGGCATGAAATAAAGCAATCTAATGACTAGACTATGCTATTTTCAAAATTAACCATGCCTTAATTCGAAAACTCAAGTATATATACGAATCTTAGAATCCAAAAAAAACTAAAAATTAAAAAATATCTGGGCATTCCAAACTCCTAAAATCAAGAAACTCTAATAATGGAAACATTGTTAAACCTCTAATCTGAGAAAATATAAATTTCAAAATTTTAATAATCCCAACTTGTAACTCGACAAATCTATTAAAATCCACGTGGGTGAGAATAAATAAATTGAATCAAGGAATCTGGTAAGTTATGTAGACATTAAATTTAAAATTTAGATGTAAAATTTGTTAGTATATGAAGAAGAAAAAAAATTCTTCGAAAGGAACAAGGAAAATCTTCAGAATTAAAGGATCCCGTAGGGAAACCCTTCAAGATTTTGTGGTTATTCCAAAGGAAATCAGATAAAAATGAATTTATTCAATGTTATATTAAATCAGTGTGTTTACTTGTACATGGTATTGATGGAATTTGGTACTTTAAAAAAATCCATAAAATGACAAGGGGGAGTGTAATTTATGTTTTCATGTGTTCAACATTTTAAAAAAACACATTTTACCCACACCATAAACAACAGAGCACATTCCTAAAATACACGTGATGTGTTTTTAATTTTTTAATGCATATGCATAATGTCTCTGGCAAGTTAAATAAAAGATGTCACACTACGAGAGGTCAACTGGGTCGCACGACACTTACGATCAGCATGCCAGCATTAAATTAAAATACTGCAGTTTGTTTTTTCTGAAATCTTATCCTGTTTTGCAACCCACGCGTTTTTATAATGCCAGATTTGTAAGATGCATTATAAACAGATGGACAAGGGTTTTAAAAATTGCTGTCGCCGTCTGCAAAGCGACAATAAATGTCAAATCAAAATTGCAAACTAGACAAAAATACCATTAAATTCATCTCCAAAATTTATCCTAACATCCAAATGCATAGAAGAACACAAAGTTGAAAAATTGTAGAAAATATTATTAGAATAGTGACATTTCAGTCATAGATATATTATTTTTTAGATTTTATAGATTAATTACTTTTTTATATTCATTATATAATGTTCAGCTTTTATAAGAATAACAATTTTGGAAATGAACAGAAAGAGTGAGAGGGACATTTAATATATAATGCTTTTATTTATTTTGTTTTTGTTGAGTTAATATGTTTTTTGTGTTCGTACACATGTTTGCGCCCCAATCCCTTATGGTAGGAAGTCCTTAAGTTGGCCCTTACTGAAGATAGGTGTTCCAGACATTACAAACATTTACGTAAATTTTGACAATTCTATAGTAGTACTACATTATGGGTTCGTTGACTGTTTTAAGAAGGAGTTCTGAAAATGAACACAGAAACTGCTCCAGATAGCTACCCAGAAAGTCCAGAAAATCCGATCAGATAATTGGAATAATATGAAATCGGAATATGAAATTTGGATTATATGTTAAAATCGTTGGATTCTAACTATGCCTCATGTTATTATTATTTTTTTTTTTTTTTGCAGGTGGGAAGAAAAGCCCCTGGTACCCTCACGCTCAAATTCACCAAGCAGAATAGTAATGGACTGTTCGTGATTCAACCTAAAACTCTGAGTAATGCAGATGAAGCAAAACTACAGCAAGATCCTTTAGACTTCCTGGACCAAGTGCGCAAAGACATGCGAGACACAGCAGTAGACGTTTCTAATCTCCTCCGAACATTGGTCTTGATGACCGAGACGTGCAAACTACAAAGACAATGTGCCAAAGCATTTTTCTCCAATGTCAAAGAGGTGAGCCTAATAAAGACTTTCAGTGGTGATACTGCAAAATCTCTGGTAAGAAACACCGGAAGAATTCCAAGATGGAAAACAATGAAAATACCAGATTAACTGTTGGAAAGGTTGGGAGGAAGCAAGACTTGCCCTTTTGTAAAACTTGAAAACATAATATGAATATCTGATAAAATCTCTGGAAAAGCTTCATAAGGATCCAAGGAAATAATACGGGTAACTGAAGGGTTTAACGGGAAGAACAAAAATAAAACGAAATTGCGGGAAAAGCAGGAAAATTAACATCATAACCCCAGACCTGGAAAGCCTAGAATAGTGATGGAAATTAAACATGAATACAACGTTAAAAATCACCAAACAAACAAACTAAAGCAATCCTTCATCTACACAAATGCAGAATTCCCCTTTTTACTAGTTTTAACATGATTTTTTCAACTCTTGCCAATCTCACGATATTAAAGACTATTTTTAATTGGCTGTAATTTAATTTGGACACGGCAAGGACAAAATCTGTTCTTTATAATAATGTGTGCGTTTTCAAGTTGAATTCAGGGTAGCCATTTGCATTGTAAATTATGTTCTAAAACAATTTCTTTGACTAAAAAAAGGTGTAGTCATATTTTTTTAATATTCAGTCGTAAGGAAGTCCGATAAGTTAAAAATTTCATTTCTGGGGAAACCCTGTGCAATAGAAAACATGGACGTTTCCACATTCATAATGTATATCACATTCATTTCTTTGTTATCATTTATTTTCAGAATTCTATTAGTAACTTGGCATCTCTGAATAATCGCCCTGTCCACGATATACTCCCAAACCCTCATTTCGCTACCACCAGCATCCCGTTTACTAGCAACCAATGGGCAGCTGGCAATATAAATCCAGACTCGATTCGACAAGATGGAAACTTTCCATTTCCTCTCAACTTCTGTGTTAAAAATTACGTCAACTACGGCGGCAACCATAAACCGGAGGTTGGTGTCAAACCAATTGCACCTGTAGAATTTCTGGAGAAGATAATTTCAGTTTTGGCATGTTGTGAAAAGGACCTGGCTTTAATATGATTTGCTTTTGCAGATTATTCCACAAAATGCACAAGGAAAAGGCCAGTATCGGTTACCCAATGGCTCGCAAATGGCTGGAGTTGCCTATCGCCAAAGCAGATCAGCCACTATGCATTCTGTAAGTTCCCACTTAAAACTGACCTCTAACAGCCCTAGGTTGAACAAAGTGCCAATTTGAATCGTGCAAGGTTCAAAACACCTCTATCAAGTAATGACTAGAAAACTTTTATGCCCATATCTTCATTCATTTTTTGTTAGAACACTAATTTCGTCCACCTAACAATTTACTAACTTGTCATAGTAAGTTTGGTTAATTAATACTGCACTAGTTTTGAAAGACTTAAGCAGACATGAAAACAACAAATAATTTCAGATATTACTTACATTTGAGTTTTGCCATTTTAAGGGCCAATCCCTCATTCATTTATTTTAATTTTTTTATGATAATTCTGACTTTAATTTGTTTATTTAGGAACCTGAAGAAAACGACGAAACCATGAACCTTCAGAGTTTTAACGAGAACAACTGGCCTTGCATGCCACCAGACAGCCTGGAAGAGATCCAGAGGAGAATGGCTGACACCCGTCTCTGGGAGGCGTCTAAAGGAACCGGACCCTCACCAGACCAGAAGCCTATGAATGATTTGTCCTACGGACAGCCATTCCGGCACTATGGGCAAAGCATCCCTGAGGCCAAGATTTGGAGTGGTGACACCAGAACATCATTGACTGACGAATATAGTGGAGACAGTGCTGGAGATATGACTGAGCCAGCCAGGCGCATGTCGGAACAACGGACAGCCGACACCGAACAATACGCTCAAGGGACTCCAGAGACGCAATTGCCGATCTGCAATAACTTTGGAGAGCGCACCAGTTCCACAGAAGATTACGTCGATAAACCTGCAACAATGAAAAGCAAGCAGTCTGCTTTCAAGGGCACATTTGCTGATACCATTGCATCCTGCCCCCGAGACGACGTCAGGACAGATCCTTCGGGGAATGTGAGTCCAAGGACTGCTGTGGTCAATGACTATGCGGGTGCTGCCAAAAATGCCAATGGCTTCCAAAATATAAACAGTTCCCAAAACGCTACTGGCTACAAAAATGCCAGCGGACAACTCCAGGGAGGGCCCTCTTACCCCTTTGTACCATGGCAGATGGCGGCAATGATGCAATCGCCCCAGCAAGGAGCAGCAACAGTAATGGGGAGGAAAGGCTCAGTTCCAGGGTTTGTATTATTCATGATTTCTATAGACAAATTCATTGTGAATGACATGCGTGTGCTATTTTTATATTGTGGGATTCCACTCAAATTACAATATTTGCCGAAGGCTTGTTGCAAATCAGACTAGAAATACTTTTTGTAACCAAAGAAGGGCTGACATGCAGACAAGTAGAGGTTGAAATAAATCACTCGAATTTCAGGGAAGTAACTGTAGAAAAAATACTTTATAGGCAAAGTAAACATATTCAGGTAACATATACTGTATAAGATGAACTTGACAAATATGTTTACTTTTGACTCACTGTACTGGTTTATCAAACAGCTTCTTCTCGGAGTTTTCCTATTTTTGGAAAACTCAAAACTATTATCAGAAATGTCAAAATAACATTGAAATTCCAAAGAATGTCTTTTTAAGTTATAATATTTATCCACAACCCACTAAATATTGCAGAATCTAAAAAAAGCTTTCTCTGTTACTTTTACAGGATTTATTTAAGCCCAGACACCAGTGAGGGCCGGCGAACATCTTCCCTGGACGCATATGTAGGGAACGGCACAGCCGGTCTAAAAGTCAACTCTGGCGACCCAAGAGCCAGATCTGAAGGCAACTTGGCCACCTCAAGGACCAACATGGTGGATCAGTACTGCCAAAGCCAAAATCCAGGCGTCCTGCCCCCGCTTAGCTACTCATGGCGCATGCCGTTGACCAGAGATGCGACCAATGGCTATGGGCCAACAAACGGCAACGAGCACCAGCATACCAATGGCTATGTCCAAGACATGTCTGCGGCGGTGTCGAGGAGCGGACAAGAGGAAAGTGCCAACAGCCTGGAGTCCTGGGCGTCGCACGCTGGAAGTGCCTCATTGATGGCGCAGAACAATCGGCTGCGGGCAAGCTCATTTGGTGCGGGACCGCCACAGGGCCGATATGCAGGCGAGGACGACATGTCTCTCCTATCACACACGAGTTATCCCTCCTGGGGTTCTCACCCAGCAGTGCACATGATGAACGCCGGCGCTGGCATGCTGCCACTGGCCATCGAGCAGATCAACAACGACGCCCTGAACTGGCAGAAGTATGCGCCGGAGAACAGTCTTAACTGACTCCACCAGAGGAAGTTGCATGCCACCAGACAACCTAAATGGTAATATTGGACTGAAAAAACAGACTTGCAGACCCGGTTATCAGTTTGGCAAGTTCTGATGTCATCAATGGTTGTGAGCGATCGAAGCAGTTTAAGTTGGATCCACAAAATCATCAACCTTTCACATTTCGTCCTTTACTCGATTCTTCAAATGAGTCTTCTGCCATTTACAATAAAACACCTCTCACCCATATTTCTGTTTAGCTTGAAAATGTTTCATTTTACCAGCAATAATTGCTTCTCCAATAACTGAGATCATTCTTATCCAAATATTTTAAAATCTTATCCTTTCCTGAAGCAAGTTTTTATTAAAAAGTAATTATTTTCAATTAATAACGGGGGGGAAAAAGCATTTTTATTATAACTATTCATAATAAATACAATTTTTTTTCAAATTGTATTCCATTTCAAATAGTAATTAAATTAATAACATGCTACACCCCATTTAACATTTCACATTTACAATATTCAAAGAGAAACTTGTATATTCAAGTCTGATTTTCTATTTCTTTAAATTGTGCTACGTTTTACGCATGAAAGACATTTTTCCAAAAATTATTTTTTATTCTAAATGTCTGATTTATTTAAAATTATTTTTATGGTACATTCTTTTGAGAGTGAAAATTATTCTCCAAGGAATACTTATCCTAACTTATCATTCCTTGATCATCATAATACTGCATATCACATAACCGAAAGTTTAGGACGAATTGTGAGAGGCACGATGTCGTAAACGGAATGTTAACCAGGTGATTTTGTGATTTTGGAAACGAAACTGCAAAGCTGGTTGCAGTAACTTCATGTTTGCTGTCGTGAAACTAATAGCTGCTTGATGCAACTAAAAAACTATGGATGCGGCTTGGTAAGCTTAAGAAGTTAGCAGAATGGGAGGTGCCTTGATCTGGTTGTACCAGAAATGACTTGGTTTTGAGCCTCAAAAATACTATCTAGTCCACAAATCCATTGGAATGGATCCAGAAGGTATGCCATTAAAAATAAATGTTCCTTTTTAAAATAAAATGCCTTCTCAGATCAGTGTCAATTAATTTTTTCAAAGCAATTCTCAAAAATAATTTGTAAACATCCATGTAAAAATCTCAAAACCTGAATTTTGATATAAGGTTTTTTATATTTTCTTTAATCTTATTGTGAAACACTAAAATTAATGCTCCCTGAACCTTTTCATTAACCTCAGCTTGGAATGACCATGCTTTTTGGGTCCATCCTTGGTTCTCGCTCAAAAAAATAAAATTTCTAGTGGCAACCTTCAGAAGATTGTGCAATACCGCAGCTTGTCTGACAATTTTGCTGAGTTTTTGCAAATATTATAATATCTGCCAAGCTTTCAGCATCGTGCAAACACACAGACTGTTGTGTATGACACACATATGTTGTAACCAGTGCCACCCTGTGCACAATTGAAGCTCATCAGCATTTATAACAACTCAACTACTGCTAGCTTAATAGAGGCTAACCTCCAGGAGGAACTCTCATCAAGTAAATGGTTAACGGACTTGCATACATTTTTATTTACTGCTTGGGTCTTTGTATGAATAAAGACAGCGTTGCCGTGTTCTAGAAGTGTCATCAAAAAGCTGTGATCAATCAACCATTCCGTAATATCTGCTTGACTCAAATGCTGTAATCTGTTCTATCATGTAATTCTTCCGAATTTAGGCTTTTCCATTAACGAAACCCACGAACTTGTTTAACCCTTGAATAATCAGTTTTGTTTACGATGCATTTATTAAAGAAACAAAAATGTTTAAAAAACATACTTTATTTGTTTGAAGTGAATTCGAAACTGGTGGTGGAATTGCTTCAGCAATAGCCATCAGGAGGTGATAAGGTTGTCATTGAGTCGTAAAGTTGACTTATAATCACATTTATGTAATTCTAGCTTTAAAAAATGAAACACTCGATTATTAGAGATGATGTGGACCAAGCCTAATCTGGATAACCAAAACTCCGATGACTATGGCCTTTTCGTATTCAAAATAAATTACACTAATATGTCTCTAATTTGTATTGTATCAGTTTAAACTTTTTAATGTTGCAAATACACATTTGCACTTTTTTTTAAAGAAAATTACAATCTGCTTATTGTAAGGATAACAAATGCATAATCAGAATGTAACATCATTTTAATAAAAAAAATATATATATATATACAATACATTTTATACTTTTAAAAACTCTTTGCAAGTTATTGGTGCTTTTTTCAAAATTCCGCAATTCGGACACTCTTGAGGTCTACAAATTATATTGCACCATACCTTCAAAAAAGCTGTCTGAAACTTCAGCAAACTATTTGAAGTTATCAAATGTTTTTGAAGAAGAAATTAAAATTACCATCAAAAGCAAGCAAATAGCACCGCTACATATACTACGATTCAAAGGATCTCAACTTGACCGATGGCGAGTGGGCTCCTTAAATGTCAGAATAGTTTCTCTAAAAATCGGCTAACATAAATCTGCCATATTTTTTCCTCCCTACACGTGCAAGAATTCTAGCACTTATCCGCCGTGTATACTAACATGACAAGTCGTATGGTAACCTTTATGAACTTTTTAGTCATCTGCACATTATCAGTTACTCAAGTCCAATGTGAGAGGATATTTTCAAAGCTAAAGATCATAAAGACAAGGCTAAGAATTCCACTGTCTTAAGAGCATTTAGAATTATTCATGTTGCCACCCACTGAACAGGAATTGTTAGATTAATTAGATGCAGATGCAATTATTGACTGATTCGCACAATGATCAAGTGCACTCAGTATAGTACATAAAATATGATTGTGAACTACCTGATAATGTGTAAAATATTCAACACTGCATACAATATAATAATGTATGCGCTGTAATCACTAATATACAGTGGAACCTCGCTTAACGAGCACCTCGCATAACGAGTGATTCGCATAACGAGCAATATAAATTTTTAAA
>JAUJYV010003317.1:0-10261 GCA_033995625.1 Ophyiulus pilosus | reverse complement strand
GAGCACCTCGCTCCAAGAGCACCTCGCTCCAAGAGCACCTCGCTCCAAGAGCACCTCGCTCCAAGAGCACCTCGCTCGATGATTCGCCCGTGATTCGCATAACGAGCAATATGAATTGTAAAAAAATGGCTCGCTTAACGAGCGATGTTTCGCATATCGAGTGACGTGATAAGGGGAATCCCCGAAATGTGCGATGAAACTTTTCGTGCCATTGCTAGTACATCAGTCTGTGTTTCGCATTACGAGTAAGACTCCGGAACGAATTATGCTCGTTATGCGAGGTTCCACTGTAGGAATACTTCAGGAAGCAAGGAGGTAGGTATCTTGAGTATAAGCATGGTACTTGCTTGGGTACATGAGTATCCGGCTAACTTTACCACAGGTTCCTTGTAGGAGGAATGGGCATGCAGGCCGGGTTGCAAGTCATTTGGGCAGGAGGGTTGGGGCTCCCGAAACCTCTCGAGTATTTCCAAGTCATCGCAAAACGCACTGTTGGGGATATTATTGTTAGCGAACATTCGCAGTAATTTATGCGATATTAACTACTCGTGCATTAATATGTTGAAATTAGTTTTAACCTTTATCCGCGCTTCACTCCCAAAATGAAAATGGGATTTCATTTAATCGCTTCCTAGCATCCACTGTTTTAATCATTAACATTCCTCCAAATAGCCCCAGTTCCCATTCTCGGGCTCCACTTCTGAATAACTGTCACGATAAGGCTCGTAAAGTGCTCATTAAAATTTGCCAATATCCAAAATTGTAGTGCTGGATTTCGAGGAATGCCATGCATTCCATGCTGGATATGGAGCTTCCTTTTCCATTGTCTCAACGCATTGATTATTTTTCAAGTCGCAATAATCGGGCCTCGGTGGAAAAATTATACGCCGCCGCTTTACGCGATATGTGCGGCAATATCCTTCCTACTCCGTATATTTCTCATATATTCACTCGGGCACAACAAATGCAATGATGCAAGAATGGCGACCAAATTAATGATTAAATTTAATTTGCATCAAAATTTATGTTTTATAACTGGCAGTATGAGTTTTCCTCTGGACGGAGGAGGTAGCGGTGTTGAAGGTAATTTGGTGCAAATTCGCAGTAAATGAAGTCGTTTTGCAGAAAAACAACAAAAGGTTTCTTCCACCTGCTTCCTTCCTCCGAAATCTTTGCAGCAAACATTTTACTTTCACGCTCATTTTCAAACTGTTTTATGCCCCTGGTGTGGAGTGCTAAAGTTCCGGTTAATGGGCTGGCAAGCTCCGTTTGATTTACCGGATGCTGCGCTGCTATTGGACTACTTTGCATTTTTCAATTTCGTTTGGCCTTTGTTATATGGCATTTTATGAAGAAAATCGTAAAAATGCTGTTTCATATTTTATTTTACTTCTTCGGTTCCCGAATACGACTGAAATACTCCACTTAGGACCGTTCCCTTCGTTTCCTCGAATGCACACGCGTTTGAATATCGGATATTTGCAGTTTGTTGCTTTCTGGATGTGGACAAACTTCTGTTTACATTTTTGTGGGAATTTGGGATTATTCACTGTTTAATAACGGTCAGTCGTGGCCCCAACACCGGTCGTGTCCTCAGAACCGGTCGTGTCCTCAACACCGGTCGTGGCCTCAACACCGGTCGTGGCCCCAGCACCGGTCGTGGCCCCAGCACCGGTCGTGACCCAAGCACCGGTCGTGACCCAAGCACCGGTCGTGGCCTCAGCACCGGTCGTGTCCTCAGCACCGGTCGTGTCCTCAGCACCGGTCGTGTCCTCAACACCGGTCGTGGCCTCAACACCGGTCGTGGCCTCAGCACCGGTCGTGTCCTCAGCACCGGTCGTGTCCTCAACACCGGTCGTGTCCTCAACACCGGTCGTGGCCTCAACACCGGTCGTGGCCTCAGCACCGGTCGTGGCCTCAACACCTGTCGTGGCCTCAACACCGGTCGTGGCCCCAACACCGGTCGTGTCCTCAACACCGGTCGTGGCCCCAACACCGGTCGTGGCCCCAACACCGGTTGTGGCCCCAACACCTGTCGTGACCTCAGCACCGGTCGTGGTCTCACATCAGTCGTGGCCGGTGCTGCAGACAGTCTCTTTTTATGATTGAGCAAGGATTTAAAAGCAACAGACGTCGATTGCTTTAAGCATCGGATGTATCGTGTGTGTGTGTGTGTTTTTTTTCCTTCGCTCCAGAGGCCCTTTCTTTTAAACACTATAATCCATTTTGAGCAGTTTCCAGTGTTTTGCAACGCCATGCATGACTGACGAAACAAAAGAAAGAAAAAAACACGCAGCAATTGCTATTCAAGCGTGCTTAGCAGAGACTAATGACATTTCGCCACCGTACCCTACTACACATACACGTATGTTAGTGTTTTGCGACTATTGCGTGAGACTCGCACAAGTCGGTAATTTTTTTGTTGATGCAAACATTTGCGTTTTGCATCTGACTGCGGAGGAGTTTGATAAGGGAGAATAAAACGATTCGCGTTCATATCAGAGCCAATTTCGACATAGATCACTGATGGCGCCTTGCCATGTTTTTTTTTTATAACGATCAATGAGCTTAGGGACAATTCGGAAAGGACGTCCGAACATCTGTCATCATGACGTTTTAGGTGACATTAAAAAAAATTGGACGTCGTGTTACCATGAGGATGTCATGGACAAAAGATGCTCTAAACGTGCCATGTTGGATACGTGACGCGTCATGATGACATAGACAAAACTGGACGTCGTGCAGCCATGAGGATGTCATTGACAAAAGATGACATTGGCAGTGATGATTTTACTGTATCATGTTATATTACATGAAGTGGTCATGAGGATGTTATGAGGATGTCATGAGGATGTTATGAGGATGTTATGAGGATGTCATGTGGATGTTAGAATGACATAGAAAAAACTGGATGTCGTGCAGCCATGAGGATGTCATTGACAAAAGATGACATTGGCAGTGATGATTTTACTGTATCATGTTATATACATGAAGTGGTCATGAGGATGTTATGAGGATGTCATGAGGATGTTATGAGGATATCATGAGGATGTTAGAATGACATAGAAAAAACTGGACGTCGTGCAGCCAAGATGTCATGGACGAAAGATGACATTGGCAATGATGATTTTTTTGTATCATCTCATATACAAGAAGTGGTCATGAGGATGTCATGATGATGTTAATATGTCATACAAGAAACTAAACATGATTCACGATGATGTCATGGACGAAACATGTCATCAGGCATGATGTTGTAGTCGTGTCATGCTACATGTTTTAAACATCCATGATGATGTTACCATCTTATACTATATAAGAAGTTTGGCATCGGGTCTTGTAAGAAACGTTGAAGAAGTCATGTAATGAGCATGGCATGAGTGCGCCATGGACGAAACATGATGTCAGCCACGAGGATGTTGCTGAAATCGTGTTGAGATACATGACACATGCAGCACCGTTTCCACAGCTCTGAAGAAGCTCTGGAACTGCGATCCGGAGATATAAAAAAGCAGCTTAATTCGCATTTCTATATAATAAAGTTCAAAGAACCCTCTCTTTCACAAGTTATGTTTTGGGAGGAGAAGAAGAAGAAGATGGCCGAAAGCCACGTTTGATACGGATTAAATTTTCTCCAGCAGAAAGAAGAAGAAGAAGAAGAAGAAGAAGAGGGGAGAAGGAGAAAAAAATGCAATTTTTGTCCGAAACTCATCTCCAACGTACCATTTGCGGATGTTCGTCCATGGATGCAGACCCCAAAAAAAAAAAAAAAAAAAATCAATGCGAAAAAAAGCTTCAGCAAATGATGGCAGAATCAGCAAAAGCAGTGGCAGAAAATGAAAGAAGCCGCTCGCAATTTGCATATTTATGGCTGGAGTTGGGGCATCGTAAAAAGCGAAAAACCCCCAGTGTGTCCAATAAGCCATTTATTCCGAAATTAATAGGGTGAGACCCCCAGTCTGTGCCCTATTCCACAATGCCTTTTATGGCCTCCGCTTTATTCACGCAAGATGCTCAATTTCATTTTCCGGAGACGACTCGCCCGAAGAGTGGGGGGGGGGGATAATAATGCCATTTGGTGGGGGGGGACCTCATGCAGCGCCCCCCGACGGTGAACATTTCGCCAACAATACACTCGTGCAAATGACTGTAAACACCACACACACACACACACACACAAAAAAAACTTTTGTGGGACCCATGGCGAACAGTCGAAAGGGCCGTGGGGGGAATTGTGTTAAAACGGAACTGCTGCGGATGAAATTCAGAAATTCAATTTGACCATCGTGTTGCATGGGTTCAAGACGGTGGTACTAAGTGAGTAGTAGTGGAGTTGACCCAATAGATTGATTGACCCAATTGACTGTTGTTGACTGTCGACATTGACAATGGCAGGAATCAACAATTTCTAACAGCTGAAGACAGCAGTCGGTAACATCCGGCAAATGCTGACTGTAACATGTCAACAGTCAACAACCTCCAATAGGCATGTCCATCCAACGGACAGTTGGATGTCGTTGACTGCAGACAATGTCACTGACAACGTCTGTTGGATGTCGTTGACTACAGACAATGTCGTTGTCTGTAGTCAACAACATCCTCAACGTCTGTTGGATGTTGTTGACTATAGACAATGTCACTGACAACGTCTGTTGGATGTCGTTGACTACAGACAATGTCGTTGTCTGTAGTCAACAACATCCTCAACGTCTGTTGGATGTTGTTGACTATAGACAATGTCACTGACAACGTCTGTTGGATGTTGTTGACTATAGACAATGTCACTGTCAACGTCTGTTGGATGTCGTTGACTACAGCCAATGTCGTTGTCTGTAGTCAACAACATCCTCAATGTCGTTGTCTGTAGTCAACAACATCCTCAATGGCGTTGTCTGTAGTCAACAACATCCTCAATGGAGTTGTCTGTAGTCAACAACATCCTCAATGTCTGTTGAATGTCGTTGACTACAGACAATGCCACTGTCAACGTCTGTTGGATGTTGTTGACTATAGACAATGTCGCTGTTTGTTATCAACAACATCCTCAACGTCTGTAAGATGTTGCTGACTACAGACAATGTCACTGTCAACGTCTGTTGGATGTCGTTGACTACAGACAATGCCACTGTCAACGTCTGTTGGATGTTGTTGACTATAGACAATGTCGCTGTCAACGTCTGTTGGATGTCGTTGACTACAGACAATGTCACTGTCAACGTCTGTTGGATGTCGTTGACTACAGACAATGTCGTGGACTGCAGACAATGTCGTTGTCTGTAGTCAACAACATTCTCAAAGTCTGTGGGATGTTGTTGACTACAGACAATGTCACTGTCAACGTCTGTTGGATGTTGTTTACTGCAGACAGTGTCGCTATCAACGTCTGTTGGATGTTGTTGACTTCAGACAGTGTCGCTGTCAATGTCTGTTGGATCTCAATAACCTCCAATGATAAAGATGGACAAAGATGGCGACGATGAATTTACTTTAGCTACTTCCGGAATAAAAAGCTTTACTGCAGAGCTACTTCCGCTACTTTTCATGACCGGAAAAAAGCTAAGGACCATTCACGCGTATCATTGTAATAGTCCGGGGAAACTTTCTGGCGTAATGCTAGCGGAATGGACCATAAACGTTCTAATTACGGTCTAATTAGTGGATCGATGGCTATAAAACCTTTGAAATTGCAGCTGCCCGCACGAAAGGACCTAATTTGGAAATTTCGGTAGAAATCGATTTTCAACAGTTTCCGAGAAAAAGTGATTTGGGCCTCCGTTGGGAATTGTGCCCTTTGTCCAAATGGCTTTCTTTGAGGTGATTCTTAATGCTCGTTAGCGATGTTATTATTAATTTAATTCGCATTAAGTAAGCTGTTAAACTAGAAATTAAGTCCTCTATGGTCCCACTCCGTAATTAACAATTGTATTTAAACTTCCTCAGAATGCGAGGCAGCTAGAGCGACTAAACAGATATATACAGTCGAACCCGCTTAATTGCACATGGACCGTGCAATTAAAATGCGCAATTAACCGGTTTACGCAACTATCCGGTCACAATTCCGTACAAAGTTGCACTTGCGGCTTGTAAAATGTGTGCATTTATCCGGTGTGTGCACTTATCCGGGTTCACATCACGTGCAAAATATGGGGCAAAAGTTCGGGGCATGGAGAATATGTGCAATTACGCGTGCTCAACTGGACCGCAGTGGAGGCTTCGCAGATGGACTAGGGAGTGTCTGGGTTGGTGGTATTGGAGGCAGTGAGTCACACATGGTCGTCAGTCCCTTAGCAAGTCCTTGTAGGCTGGCATAGAGGCTAAGTAGCACCTCCATGTACGCTAGGGCGTGGAGGCTAAGAGACATGGAGGCTAAGACTGTCAAAAGCATATCACACAGAGCAGTGAGGCTATAGGCCCATACCACAGTTGCTCAACAAACTACAGCTCAGGCTTTGTCTCCTCTAGCCTTGCTGGGGCTCACACGTGGCTGTCTTGAGCTCGCATTGGCAATTTTTCTGTGCATCTGTGGTATGCAGCTGGGACTTGAGAAGCAGCTCGGTCTCAAGCTCGTTCGATTTGAGCAACTGTGGTACGGGGTTGGTGCCTTCGCGCACTTTTTCTTGTATGCTCATGCGGATGTAAGTGAGATCTGGCGCTACGTGACTCTGCACATCTGGCCAGTGGTGTTATCGAGGATGTTGTGTTGTGGATAGTTGATGTAGATAACGTGTTGTGTTAGTTTGTTTAGGAGGTATCGAGTGGGGGGTCGGTCTATTTAAGCTTTCTGCCACGAGGTTCGCAATCCTATAAAGAAGCCAGACTATTGAGGGGCTGGGAGTTGAAAGGAGGAAATGAAAAAGTTCAGGGGGGGTTGATTGGGGGTAGAGGGTGTATATAGAATGTATATCACTAGTTATTGGTGAGGCACCGACAACTCCAAATCACTCCCCTGACCCTTGTTTCTCTCGCGCCACGGGCTCCGTTTATTTTCAAGACGAAAAATGTAAAATTTTCCAGAAAATATAAATGGCTAAAATGAGTGTAAAAGCCCACATGACCGCAAAAATGAAAGCATTTCCAGAAAATAGATAGTTTTTCCACTTCTCGGTAAAGCACCTAACCGCCGCTCGAGACACGAACCTCCGTGTCGTGTAAATGTCCGATAAGATTTCCTAACCAGGGGCATAAATTTCGATTTGCGGATACTGCCGAACAACTGTAAGTTTGTGTCAGCCAAATAATAAAGCAGGGAATGGTAATGTCAATATTGGAGATATGGGCAGTTGGATCCCTCGAGAGTGGCATAAATCGAGAGGAGTGTCCTGCAAACTGGGCTGTAAATCTCCTTTTACGAGCCTGTTTGATGCGGCCAGATTACGTCATGACTGCAACTACCTTTAATATTTAATGGAGAAGACATAAAATTCAATTCCTCAACTGAGATCATCAAGAAGGAAAGCTAGAACCATGGACGTACGAGGATGGTTGGCTACGCCGGCAGGTTAAGGCGCTCTCCGGAACTGCGGCCCAGTCGGTCTATCGTCCTCTCTGTCATATGAATCTGCGCAATAAAGCATAGATTAACTGGTTGGCCCTGTAGACCCTCTACAGAATCAACTTGCAACCGGTTGGGCCATTTTTAGCCTTAGTCGCCTTTGGGCCCTTAAACCCCAACCAACAACACCGGCAGGTCATCTCCTTGCACACTTTCGTATTTAGGGATATTTAGGGGTAACCGGTGCATTACTTGTGCCTTCGTAGTAATATTTTTTTTCTGTGCCTTTCACGTATCAGAAAACTTATAAAATTAATTAAAATATTAATTAATTACAGGATGAAATTGAAGTTGGAAACTTTTTAATTATATGCTACGCGGTTGTTTAAATTTAAGCATGATGGGAAAAATCATTCAGCGGATGTAAAGCGACGTTATTCTTCGGATGGCTCCCTACTTTTTTAGTCTCTTAATTAAATTTCTTCAGTATGTAGGGTATAACGTGTGTTAATAGAGAAACTAATGGATCTGTTAAAGTAAATTAACGCAATGCGGTATAGTTATCACGGTCCCTAGCGGCACATTGCTACTCCGTACTTGTGTTGTCTTTTTCGCTCTTGTTTGAAATGTCTTTAATTGAGTGCTTGGTATAGAACAAAACAGAATAATGAATATCATTTTTAAAAATATATATGGTGAAAGTATAAAGAGGGCGAATGCAGAAGCCAAACTGTAATACTGGTTACATGTTTATCGTATTCCTCATCCGCCAATGCAGTCTCCACGCCCCTCCAGCATCCGTCCGGAATATTGCGAGGTTCAGTTTAGTTTCTAGAGAGCTTGTCCTAGCCCTGAAGAAATGTGCACATTGAATGAGTTGGCATAACTTCTCATTGCTGAGATCCCATGCCCCAGTTTCAACCACTTAAGATTCCCAATTACACCCCTGCAGCCACTGGGTGGGCCAATCCTGATCTCTTATCAGCTCATAAACTTGTCTTACTGGGTATGACTTGCCCAAAGTCAACAATCTTTGTTGGTTAGGGTTTAATTGCCCAAAGGCGACTAAGGCTAAAAAGGTAAACAATCTTTGTAAGAAAGACGTAGGCGTGGCGCCGCTTTCAAGTCGTAACCTGTTAAGTGTCTGCTCTCCTACCAGTGCTCTCCCACCCACCAGTGCCACTGGGACGCTACGCAACGATATATGCTGGCAACTGGAAGTGAGTGACTGGTGTAATTTTACATTTATGCTGGAAGTAGTCTTAGCGGTTTATAGACTACGTGTGCGAACATAAGTGATGCGACTAATTCTTAGGTTAAGTTGCTTAAAGGTATCGTTCAGTTGTTGCGAACTGAACTAGCTGAACTGAAATTGTGACATAACAGTATGATTGTTTGGTGATTTTTAACATTGGCATATTTCTTCAACTAAGGCTAAACACCAACGCCCAGGGGATGAGCCTTCATCACCTACCTGGGAATTTTGCCTACGAGGGGTCCTTCCACCACCTCTCTCGAGGGGTCTTTAACGTGCAACAATCAACACCGGACCTCGGTTTAAACTCTCATCCGAAAGAGTCGTCACTCAGGGAATTTCTCCCATCCGTAAAAATTCCCACCGACCTCGACCGGGGCGCGAACCCCACAAAACATAGGATCGAGCGGCGAGCACGTAACCCACTCGACCGCCGGCTACGGCAACGGCACCGAAGATGTTGCAGGGAACCCGTCACATATTGGTAGCCATTGATCATTTTTCAAAATATGTAGTCGCAGAGCCCTTTGTGACCAAGGAGTCCCATTCTCCTTCAACATCAAACAGTTGATGTTTCCCTATCCCTCAGACACTCTTCCAGAGCAGATGAAATAGAAATCATCGAGATGTCGTGGAGACCGGCATCTTCTTAGGGCGTCAACAACTATAGTTGTATATCCGTTGAGTTTCAACCGGAGTCCATTCGGAATCATTCCTTCAGAAATGGCTTTAAAATTTCTCGAAGGAAGAGCCCCATTCACAGATGCCCAATTAAGTTTTATGCGTGTGCAGGCTCTCTCGGAGAGCATGTAAACCATCTAATTTCCATAATTACGCTCTTGGAAGCCACCCTGCTCCTCCTTTTTTTCCTTCGGAGGGTTTCGCGAGTGTTTTACGCTGGCCCGATGCAAACAGTTTCGTTTTATAACTCGCAGATAATGCAAATCTTGGCTGGATTATTTTTCTTACTGCCGCCGAATGTTTGGTTGCGGCTAAATGTAATCACACACACGTATATATAGAAATGTGCCTCCGTATCGGAGGCTGAAAATACTGCTGCCGCTCTCCACCGTTTGCCTGTGTTTCGAGTGGATATTTATTCCGGCTTCGTGCTTTTACGAGCCTCATTCCTAGTTTTACGCTTTCCTGCGGCGAGAATTTTAATAACTCTCAGAGAAGTGAATTTAATAAAAGGGTTAAGCCAGGGAGAAAAATTGCCATCAATCAACGCTTGTGGGGGAGACACAGGATATATAGAAAAATTAGATGTGGCACGTACGTATAATAGAAAAATACCCACCTGCCTTTTGGACAATGATCTCCCCCCACCTGCATATTCACTCTTAATGAATTGTGTGTAGTTAATTGCAATTACGCATCTAATTTAGTCATAGTTATAGGTGGTAGATCACTTGTCCAATGATCATCTTACAATTGTACGCAGTTTTGGAAATTGTATATTTGCACCTCCAATAATTCAACACAAAAAGTAGAGTTGCAGAACTCGCACTGTT
>JAUJYV010003316.1:0-10264 GCA_033995625.1 Ophyiulus pilosus | reverse complement strand
TCAGTTCATTCATTGGATAGTCCCGCCGTTAACGTTAAGGTTAACGTTAAGGCGTTGGCTGGCTCAAACTCTCTATTATCTGTTAGTTACTTAAAATCAGTGGCGACTAGCGTAGAGTTACTGTGGAACTGCAGCACCCCCTATTTCCACTTCATAGTACCGATAAATATTAATATAATGACTCAATGAGTCCTTTTTTCTTTAATTATTTCTTTAAATTTGTACTATAAACTAGTAGCCATCCCCCCACTGGGGGACCCCCAGTTTATACAAAAATCTTTGTATGGAACTATGCGCGTCACAGTTCCAGCGACGTGGAGTTTAACTGTTGTGCTCATGTGCACATAGAAAGCTGCACGCAAAGCTGCGAGCGAGAGAGAGAGCACTATCGCTCCCACAGTGCCGACCATTTGAATGTTGTGCGCATGCGCACACAATTTTCTAGAGCAGCACCCCACTAATTTTGGCCACGAGCCGCCACTGCTTAAAATACTTAATATTAGTTGCAGTGGCGGCTCGTGTATAGACAGTGTGAAGCTGCAGCACCCCTATTTCCACTATAAAATGTAATACGAGTCCTCTTTTCTTTAATTATTTCTTTAAACTTTTACTATAGTCTATATACTACGTATAATCCTTAATATCAGTAATCAGTAGCCATCCCCAGGTTTATACAAAAATCTTTGAATGGAACTGTGCGCTTCACAGTTCCAGCGGCGTGGAGTTTGACTGTTGTGCGCATGCGCACATAGGAAGCTGCTCGCGAGCCTGCAGGGAAAACGAGCCCTGTCGCTCCTGCAGTGCCGACCCTGGCGTGCTATAGGTTTAAGGTAGGTGTTTCTTACTCTGCGTCCGCGTGTGTTGTGCTTGCACCCCCACTAATTATGTACGAGCCGCCACTGATTAGTTGTAATGACTGTTAAATATTCAAATATCCATTTTGTTTTAGATAGATACTTTTATTTGCAACATTAAAATAGAATCTCGTATGGATGGCCAGGAGGACATTCCAAAAAAGCCACGAGAGCAGAATTACCTTAGGGGAGACCGGGGGCACAGTGGAACAAAATTGTAAAGTTCATTTATTTTTGGGTGAAATATTCAACTTGTAGCAATCCAAAAAATAACGCAATAATGTACAACTCTTTAGGATCTGTATAGATTTTTCTCATCATTTTAGAACTGCTAGTTTTTTTGCTATAAAATATAAAAGCCGTTTTCGTAGTTTGTTCCAGTGTGCCCCAATGCCGGGATACAGTGGTCCATGCGAAACTGGAGAGATTGAGCCAGCCAACTTCTTAAAGTTAACCTTAACGTTTGAGGCGGGAAGGGAGAAGCCACGGACTGACTACCCAATGAACTAACTGAACGTCATGAGTGCGCATGCGTGGTTCTTCCCTTCCAGCCTCTAACGTTAAAACGTTGGCTGGCTCAATCTCTCTATTAAGACTGAAATTTTACAAGAAAAAGATCAACACATTGGCTAAAATAAAAGCATGTATTAATAAATCCAGAAAACAACTCACTACAATTGTGAGTTAATTACTTACTTTTCAAGAACAAAACCCCTAACCGGAAATCTTCTCTTTTATGCTTGTGTCAGGCGGCAGCAATTTTGGTTTAATAGAGAGTTTGAGCCAGCCAACGTTAACGAAACGATAACGGTAACGATAACGAGAAACAGCGCTGGCGGACAGGAATGTGAAGGATTACCATATGCGAATCATGGCATTCCAATGACATTCCGGCCCGACAGCAATGTTTCTCGTTATCGTTTCGGTTAACGTTGGCTGGCTCAAACTCTCTAATGAAAGAGTGGTGCAGAAAGCTTCTTTGCAAAGCAAAATCACTGGAATGCTCCTAAAATCTGATTTTATTATAAAAATGTTGGAACATTCTGCCCCTTGTCCTAACCTGCCCCAGTCTCCACTACTTTGGGAGCCGCTCGCTGGCCATTTGATAGATGGCGTCGATACCCTTTTTGGTGACCTCATCGTAAAATGGGGCTTTGGCCTTGACCCTGGCTATCCAGCTGGTAACGTTGGGGTAAAGGTCAAAGTTGAACCGGACGGCATATAGGGAGACCATGGTGCTGACGATGCCGAAGTCGGCGATGGTCAGTTGGTCTCCAGCAACAAACTTGTTCTCTTGCAGGATCTTATTCAGGAGCTGAAGTTTAGAGTGGACGATTGCTTCACGGGCCGGATCAGCGGGTTTGCCGAGGAAAAGTTGAGGGTACTAGAATGAAATTGAAGTTTTAAAAAAAAACTAGAAAAAGGGTAAAATTGATGTAGGAAATTAAGAAACTACGAAAAGAATATAGTTGGTTGTGGTTTAGGGGCCCAAAGGCGACCAAGGCCAATGAGGGCCCACGAACGAAAAGAATATAATATGCATAACTTTATGCGTAACTTTAGGGTATACAAGTTCTGTGGTGCAGTTATGACGTGTAATTTTATTTTTTAAATTTTTGGTAGAAAAGGTTCGGTATTTGTATACTATAAAACACTGTAAAATGTTTCTCAAGATTTTCTTCTATTGTCATAATAGGATACCCAGTAATGTACTCTTTTAAGCCTTTTTGTAAAATTCTCCAAAGCCAAAATAATATTTTAATATCTATCGGCTTAACTACATGTATGCCTAAAATGTAAATAAGCATTTTTACATTGGGACATTTTTGAAAAATTGACCCCAAAGTAATATAATAAATTCGTTTTATGATTTTTACTTATTCCAGTTTAGTTAAAAAGTAATGCTGACAATAAATAACTTAAATATGAGTTTTTTACAAATTTCAAAGATTAATTAATTATCACTCACAAAGTATTCCCCAATGTTGCTTGACAGGCTCCCGCTGTCAAAAAACAACATGTTGTCTACCTTGGCCCTTGCTTTTGGGTTCTTTGGGTATAACGAATCGTCTTTGGCATACTGGTCCACAAGATATGCAGAAATGGCTCGACTAGTTTTTTTTTCAAATAGCATATTTTATAAACATTAAAAACAAATATTTCATTTTGAATATATTGCAATATGTTTCTGTACTTTCTATGTTTTTATTTCATGACATACCTTTCCCATATACGGAGCCCGTTGTCGTCCAGGAATGGAACAGTGCCGGTTGGGTTAACCTGTAAGACCTCGGTTTGATCATCTGGGCTTAATATACAATTTACCCTTTTTTGAGTTTGAGGGTTTTACAAACCTTTAAGTACGCTTCGGATTTTTGTTCTCCAGCAGCCAAATCAACAACTTTGTATTCTACTTTCAGACCTATAGCTTTCGCGGTTAACATCACTGCCCGACAGAAGGGGCTTCGGTCGAAGGTGTAAATCACAACCGGCATGGTTTTGTTTCTAATTGGAAAAATAACACAATAAAATGAGTTTAGAATTTGTCTATTTTCACTTACAATTTCATTTTTTTGCAGTATTCGATAATCACTGTCAAAGCTAGGACATTTCTTGAAATGCACTAACACCATAGGAAAGTTTACTTCTTTAAAACCTTGCTGCAAAGGTCCGTACGCCGTCAGGGGGTGCTGAAACTAAATAGGACTAATTTTCAAAATTACCATTCAGTAATGTTCCAAAGTAAATTATAATCCGAGCATAATTTATTTTTTGGAAGCTTAGTTTTTCAACTATGTACAAACATTTTCTACATCATTTTCTATCAAACATTTTAACAAGATAGAAATATTTGGTATAATTTCAGTTATAAAATGGCTAGAGAAATTTTACTGGATTTTGAAGTGATAATTCCAAAATGAGAGTGGGATATAACTTTTTCAAAATATTAGCAAGTTTCGTAAAAACACTTTTTACTGAGCAACGTTGTTCTTCTAAGTCAATAAGTAGAGTCATCCATGTAAGAAAATACGAGTTTTCTGCTTCTTGAACTTGGCTCAACAACAAAGTCTGACGTCATTTTAATTATATAAATGAAAATTAAAGTATACGTTACCTTGAGCAACTTATTTCCTAATTATTTTTGCCCTCCCACATTAAGGTGTTCGATGAAGCTTAAAATTACCATCAATTTAATCTCATGCCAATTAATTACAATTATTAAATACTCCTGCCGGATATCCTAGTGGTGTAAAAAATATCTCCCGTGTCGTTAAGTGAATTGCACAAAAAAAGTTCTAAAATGTTTTGGACATCTGTGCTTGACTATATAGGAGTTATTCTTTAGGAAACTTTTCTGATGCCCACGTACATGAAGATGGAATTAGGGTAGAACACCACTAAGTAAACTAAAAAGTATTTCATGATAACACAAACTAACCTTGAAATTGCAATTCCCATCAACGTCTATGCAAAATTAATAAAGGAAAATAACCCGGATTAGCAGTGGTTTCAGGAGAATATATACAGTACATTAGTATTAAAATGTATCTTTTCAATACTATGATCATATTAATGGTAGCTTTCACTAACCAATTGCAATTATTTATAAATGTTTTTACAGTAAATATAATTGTAGAATTGTATTGTAAATTTTGGTGACATTTTGGTGAAACTCGCCGTTATTTAGACCTAACTTTAAATATCATAATCAAAATATCGCAATTAGTTTTTAAAATATATTTTGCAGAAATATAAACAAAAATGTATTAAGTATTGCAAAGCATTTTGCAATGGATTGTAAGAACTGCTTCGCCAAATTTCCTAGAGACGAAATAACAGAGAATTTTACAATAAAAGTGAGGCATGCTTACATTTGGAATGTACGCCCCTTTTTGTAATTATAGTGTTTATCATTTTATTCGTTGAAAATATTTTTTTTCTAAAATACACCGTGGACGTGGATTTCTAAAGGGCAAATATACCAAAGAATATGTAGTGTTTTTATGCGAATGCTTTTTTTCCTTAAGGCCTTATTAATCCAACCAATAAATCAATGAAATGTATCCATAAATTATCAGTCAACTGAAGTATATGATATAAATAATAGATAAAGGGTAATAGAAGCTCGTGCATACATTTAATTAATGTCCCATTTCGTAGTAGAATTAGTTTGTCGTAAATCGATAAAGCAAGTCGATTAAATGGAATATTTGAAAATTTTGAATTATTCGTCCAATGCTTGGTTATTTCGAATCATTATGCAACACACTTTTGTAAAAGTTCTTTAGTACAATACCGTATACTTGTGCAGAAATCAACACACCAAACATTTGTACTGGTGGAAAAACTCTAAGATGATATTTACAAATGAAATTGTAATTTTTAAGTTGCAAGCCAAAATAAAAAAGCTCTTCATTTATAAACACAAATAAAATATTTATAATAGGAAAGTAAATATTCTGAATAGTTTTAGTGCATTACAAAAAAATAGACACGGATCTGGCTGAAATGTCATTACGAGAAAAATCGATTCATAAACGTGACACTGTCAAATAAAAATAATTATACCTATGGTTTTGGCATATTTATTATATGTACAAAATCTAATTTATGAATTAATAATGGTCGTAAAAAACAGGGCATTATTACTTATTTTAGAAACTGATGTACGTTTTTTAACAAAACTTAAATAAGCAGAATCCACTAACGTGTAGAATCGCAAATATTCTCAAACTTTTAAGTTTTTTTCAAAAAACAAATGTAAGGAAGTTAAGGAACTTTGGTAATATCCCTATTTTGTTAGTTTGCTCTATCCTGCTGGTGTATTATTTATTTCCTTTCCTGCAATACCACAGAATGTTTTATTTTTGTTAAAACTATGATATAATCACTCTGCGGCCTTGAAGTTCAGGCGAAAATTCTCACACAAAAAAAATATATACCAGGAAACAATATCCACGTATGCCACAATAAGTGAGGGCTTGAATGTTTAAAGTTAAAAAAAACTGCAGAACGAGCTATGAAATTGTATCGGTGATATTGTAATAGAAAATCAGGTACATTTTGGTTTTTACACAGCATATTTACCAAAACGATTTATCAAGATACGGTAGACAATAGAACCTGCTTACCTGGAATATCAGCACTGTACTCAAAATGCAACTTCTCAAGGTAAACTTCTGTTGTGGTCTGAATCTCTGAAGCAACTCGTGTCCTGGTGAATACGTCACGCTACGCTACTTCATATCCATTTTTTTATAGGAAGCCATGCTGTGAATTGCAAATCATTAAGTGGAAGGTTAGTAGCCATGGCAACTTCATACATATACATAGCTAAAAAATGCAGTAAACAAGCTGCAGGAAATTAATGAGTTTCGCTTTGGTAACAGAATACTTGTATTTATTTATTTAATTTTTTTTCATTTCCTAATAACCAGTCTTTATCTTGGAAAACCAAAAGTTTGCATTTAAGGCTTTGGGCAGGAAGTTCCGGTATGCAATACCCTAAAATTGGCCCTTGCCAAGGTTAAGAGAAACTACGCTTGAGTAACGCTGCTGTGGACACACCTTCTCAAGGTGTTGCTGACGAATACTCATATACACTTAAGTGCAAAAAAATCGACTTACCTGTATGAATCAAGTAAAAATGTATTTTTCTCAGCAACCAAATACCCGATTTAAAATCGGAAAAATGCGTTTTGTAGACAATTTATTCCTCTTCATAATTCGCCTAATTTGCACAGAATTCCTGATGAATCCTTGAGGTGAAAAATGTTACACTTAAAGCAATCAAAATTTGCATTATTTATGCCATATGCATTGTTGTACTGCTGTGGCTGTAAGTGTTTCTGAATGCAATTTGATTTTCAGAGCTTAATGATCACATATCCAGACATCCTGTTAATTAATGCTTTCTAGATAAAATGATCACTCCACCAGTAGCCGCACAAATTGCGGGCTATTCTCCAGAGAAATTCATCAGAAATCCTTTTCACACTAGGCGAATTATAAACAAGAATAAATTGTCTACAAAACACATCTTTCCGATTTTAAATCGGACATATAGCGATATATAGCGTATTTTAATAGTAGTTTGACAACAGAATTTATGGATTATCCCTACAAAATCTTTACTTAAAACATTTTTTTTTACACAAAAAAATTACAAGATTTCAAGAAAATGTTTCTTATACGTTAAAAACGGTAAGGGTATACTCTGGTTTTTTTTTCGAAAATTGGTGGAAAACAAAAACTGCAGCAAAAACTCACGTTATAAGCAAAGAAAGGGTTTCCTGCAGCAGACATACATTATGAATAATCCTCATTCAGCAGCGCCCCAGCTTTCTTATAATACACGTATTGGCGGCAATTTCAAATGTTCCAAACGTTCCAAACGTTGTAGCTCGGTGAAGTTAGTGACCTTCAATAATCTATAATAAAAAACACGATTTTGTAAATATAACGGAGTAAAAATAACAGAGCTACGTTTTTAAGATTTTCACGAAATCTGACCACCCACTCATAGTCTTCCGCCCCAAAATATTCAAAACGCTATATTTCGGTGAATTATGGCTCGATTTTCAAACTTTTTGGAGTTCCTTAACGTAAGTAACGTTCTCTTTCATAATCTGGAACATGGTCATTACGAGTGGAAAAAGCCAAAAAACATCACATTTATACAACAGAACTCGCGTTATAAGCAAAACGGGTTTCCTGCAGCAGACATTAACCATGGATGATCCTCATTGAGAAGCGTTGTAGCTTTCCTATAATACACGTTTTGGCGGCAATTTTGAATGAATGATTCAGATTTTCGTGCAACTTAAACCCTTTAAATGTAATTTTTTATAGATAATATTTTTTCGTAATCAAAATATAACATTTAAACGATAAAGAAAGGAGAAAGTGTTGCTCAAATTGCTAAAAAGTATTTTTCGTAACCTTAATTAGAAAACCATAATGAAATTTAAATACATTTGCACGTGTCTAATTATAAATTGCATTTCTGTAAACTGCTAAGTTATGTTATCAAACAGTTTCATAAAATAAAATATGCTGGTGCATTTTTTCAAGCCACGTTTGACAGCAAAGTTTGATAAGTGTACAGATTAATAAACCACGAACTTCCTTACCTGGTTTGATTAACAGTATTGTCGTTATAAACACCTTTCGCTGGTATATGACTTAAATGTAAACAATTAAAGTAGTTGGAACCAAGCACTGTACATATAACATTCCCTGGTAAAAATTTGGTTCTGGATAGTTTTTGTAAATTCATCAGGATTCTGAAAATGCTTGCAAATAACGCATTACTATTTTACATTTTATTACTCAACAATTTGCTAAACAGAAATTACTCACCAAAAGTTTCAGATGGTCTAACTCCTTCGAAGTTTCCGACCGCGATTTCAAAAGTCCAATTTCCTCAAAGACATTTTATGAAAGTAGACATCACAACGTTAAAATAAAAAAATAAAGGCCAAAACTTTATATTTTGAGCTTTAAAATTTGAAATTGAAAACTTAGATATTTTTTTAACAAAACTTTTATATAATGTAATTAAAACTTACAACAGTGGTACTGGCTGCCGAAATTTGGGAAAGTTATCTTGCTTGCAACTATGATTGGCAGTCAAACATAAGTGTAATGCATGATTGCTGTCATTTATGCAAAATATATGCAGCGTATATAAATATCACTTCAGTGCATCTCTCAAAAATAGAGAAGCACATATAAAATAATTCAAAGTGCACGATTTTCATGTCTTTCGACGTGTTTCAGGAAAGACACGCCATATTTTATGGAATATGAAATCTGGCAGACAAATCACAAGTTTACAATATCCCCAAAATGAACTGCGACAAGAAAAACGACATACCTTGGGAATAACTTCGTGCACATTTTCCTATTAGCTATAACATTTGACAGCACGAAGCATTTTCTCCAAATCCCGGCATTGGACTACTTTGGACCTTCCAAAGTCACAACGGAATGCTCCAACGATTCATTAAAAAAACACGTTGAGACACGTTTTTTTTCTTCTTTCGACGTTCGGAATCCCCAGCCGTTGTGGATAATCCCCTGGTGGCAGTTAACCGCGCTTCATTAGTCGCCCCTTGGGGGCGCAGTCCCTCGACCTCTCCCACAGGCCAATGAGAAGCCAGGCCAGAGATCCCTTAAGCTAAGGCGGCAGTCAGAAATCGATGCCGGTGGAATCACGGCCAAACGCTCGCATCTCACCGCCGTCTCCGGTCGCTCCTGCTAGGGCACCTTCCTCCTTCGCAAGCCTTGGTGTGCTTTCGGTCCCCCCCAACTCAACCCCCAAAATGACATTTGCCATTCTTTCCAAGGCACTCTCTAACGGACACCACTGATCTTCCTCGATCAAAAAACTACCACTTTCCAGCATTTTAATTGAAATCAATCCTTCTGTCCACCACCCTTGGGACATTCTGCCCTTCGAAAGAGAGCCATTAGTGCGCTTCAAGGGACCGAGAGTCTGAAGACGGTTGGGAGGTAAGTGGTTTTCAAATTATTAAAGAAGCTGGACCGAAAATATTAGTCCGTTATCACTAGTTTCCTTCTCTGAAAGCAGGGTGAATCTTGTAGTGTAAGTTTGCCTTTGCTGAAAGCCTTGGAGCAATCGGTCCTATAATTAAACTATGTATAAATAGAAAAAGTAATGTCAAAAAACCAAGTCAATAGTTCAGAAATGTCCAGCAATTCTTCTGTAGATCATCCACGATTTAGGACCAATTCCATCAATGTTTTCATTCGTAAACACCCTCATATGTGGATGCTTTTTAAACTTTGGGATGACGGTCCTGGTTCGAATATCCTAACAAAGTGGGATTTCCATGGTACAACATCAGCCAAATTTGAAGAGATATTGTGACGTTTTCATAAAACACGTTCTCTAAATTCCGGCCATTCATATTTTTGACACTTGTTCGTGTGTTTTCGCTAATGTCGTCAAACTTTCATTTATAAAAAAAACCATAACCGCTTTTATTAAAACAGATCATTATAGTAAATCCTTATGCCCCAACTATTATTTATGTGAATATAAAATTATTTACATAAAAATGACTTTTGTTTACGTTACGTTTGTCGAAAATCAGACATTAGCTGTGTATAATTTTGAGACTGGCCCAAACTTAATTTTCTGCAATTTTGATCAGTTTTCTTTTGCCTTTTTATTTTAAAAATTTAACTTGCAAAGTACAAAGAAGAGAAAGGTGTAAAGCAGAGGGAGATCTTGTATTATGATAATATCCATGCACATCGTATAAGTATCCTTGTAATTACCGTATTTTACGGACTTTAAGACGCTACAGACTATAAGACGCACCTTAATTTTTAAGCAATTTTTTATAGTCCGCATCATTGAAAACCTTATGAGTATAAGA
>JAUJYV010003315.1:0-10278 GCA_033995625.1 Ophyiulus pilosus | reverse complement strand
TGAGAAGAATTCAACTTTTAAATGATGGAAATTATTATGCCTGGTCTAAGAGGATAAAAAGTATACTAAGAGCCAGAAAGTTATGGAAAGGAATTATGGACACAGATGAACCATTAAGAGGCACAAGTGGTGATGTTGATTTTGCCAAGCAAGAAAAAATTTGGGATAAATGGGATGATAATAATGCTGCAGCAATGGAAATTATGATCAACACAATGACGACTCCACAGGTGATGAAATATTCTAATGAAGAAAATGCTATGAAGCTGTGGAGAAGAATTGAAGACGAAATGGCAGGAAGGACGAACGAGCTGAAGGTAGTTTTACTAAGCGAATTGTGGTAATATTGTTAATTGCAATGCATTATGTACTTTGAGCATGCATTCTATTTATGATGTTTTGGCAGTTGCCATTCTTGCATGAGTTAGAATTCTATGTTTTGAATATTAGAAAGAGTTGTTATCAGAAAATAGTGTTGACCATTGTTGCAAGCTGATGTTGATGCCGTAAGACGATTAAACGTTATATGTTAATTATCATCGTATCCACCACAAGTTCAAAACAACAGAACTTTTGCTACCACTGGCAAGGGGCATACCCCATCCCTGTCTCCCGTTTATTATCGGCCGTCCAGAAGCATCCATCCTGTGAAATCACGGCCCAAATCGGCCCAAATGTTGCGTATACGAGGAAACCGTGAAGACTACGAGTAATCAACAAACTTCTCTGGGTGCATGCATTGGGCTACCATATCTACTAAGAATTTCACATCACCCATGTTATCTTTGAGGACATGTGAATTACGAGTTCTATGAGTTTTATTGGTCTTGTAATTTTGGCATTTTTTTACTTACATTCGAAATGTTTATTAACACTAGCCTGTTTTCTGAATAAAGGTTCACTAAGCTTGCCCCTATCGATTTTTAAATTACCTATAGGTCTTGATCCTAAGAGTTAATTGGGGGGTCTATTGCGGGAGGTCCAAGCTGAAAAGGGGGGATTCATCTCTGCAAGTCATGAAAACAAGGCCATCAGTGTTAGTGTCATTTTATCATACAGCTGTAGAATACTGCCGAAATCTCACATTAGTAACGGGTATCAGTAGGTCGGTAAGGCCAAAAGGCCTTTGAAGAAAGGTTCCAGGAATAAGAGACTTAATACAAAGGGGACTTTTCATAGAAGAGGAATATAAAAGATCCATGGGAGGACAAACAGAGAGTCTGGTGGGAGATAACGTAGTGCTCGTATTGTTAGTTTTACAGACATAAAATTCCCTCCTACTCACAACAGGAAAGAGCAAGAGTAACTCCCGGTCTACTAGAATTGAGACAGAAGAAGGCATAGGGCTACAAAGTGAAACATGTAAAATGCAAGTTTTATTGGTTTTACTTAAATAAAAGAACATCAAATCTCAGCCAGCTGTGCGCCCTGAATTAATCTCATGATTAGAGGCGCCGATCTTTTTCTTGTTCCAGGATAAGCATCGGATTTACTAATTACTTAGCCATCTTCGATAGCGGCCTCTTTTGGCCAGGGTGACACAGTACTAATCCCTAACAGATGGACCCACAATCTCAAAACTCCTCCTCTCGGGAAGATTATCCTGGTAGTTCTCCCTACCGAGAGGCAGACGGGATTATAGGTAGGTCTTCACCAGCAAGGCCGACTGATATTACCGGAGTTGGAGAGAGATCGACAGCCTCATCCGGGGGAATGGACGAAGACCTGTCTAGCTGGGTTGATGTAAAAAGGTTATTATCGACCATCTGAATTGTGTTATTAATTCAGCATAAAAATAATGAATTTCTGTTAAGTAACAGCTTTTGTTACACATTTTTATGTCTGAGTGCATTTTTTTCCTTTGTTTCAAGGGGGATGTTTTTTGTCTGGTCTAAAATTCCAACTTCAATGGTGTTAAATGGCCTGGATAAATGTTTAATGGTTGTTACACAACCATGTTAAACAACCATGTGTGTTGTTCTATAGGTATTACTGCACAAAATTCATTAATTTCCATTAAATAATTGGTTTTAATGCATTTTTAAGCATTAGTATAAATCATGTTAAATGTCCTGGGTTGATGTATAAAGGTTATTATTGAGCACTTGGATTGCTTTTAACATGTTTCAATTTCTTCCAGTAGATAAAATAAGGATTCATTATTAAACAAGCGTTATTTAATGAAAATCCAAGGGTGATGTTTTTTTCAGGTTTAAAATTTAACTTTTCACGCATTTTAAATACCCTGGTCTGAATTACAAAGGTAATTTTCGACCATATGACTTGTTTTTAAAAATTTACACCAGATATAATAAGTATTTACCATTAAACATTCGCTTTTTAATGCAAATCAAAGTATGGTACTTTTACTATGTGTCTTAAAGCATTACATGTAATTCTATGAGATTCTATATACATTTTAAAGTGTTATAATTTACAAATAACTTCATTTCCAGCATTTTTATATTGCATTACAATTGTCATTCATGTGAAGTCTTAAAATTTCCACAAAAGAAAACGATCATGAATATCGTTGAAAACGTAACAATATTTATAAATTGTAAAGGAAGTGTCACTAAAATCACTTTGATGTATGCGTGTTAAGCAACTTTCTGCTCGCACATGCTCTATATAGCTAGGGGGTGTTTTATGTCGTTACAGCACACATATATGGGAACAAATGCCTACAAAACACAACAATTTACCATAATGTCGGGAACCTTCTACATCTTAGTTAAGTCCATATATTCCCTGTTAGACAAATATATTTCGACGTGCTGAATTACTAGAGGGCTCAAGATTCCTTTAATTTCACTCTTTTGTCCCATTAGTAGGAAGCGGCACGGTGGTAGGGAAAGAAATCGCTGTTGCCGTCCCTGGGGCGTCTTTTGGGATGGCCTTTGGGGCGTCTGCATCCTTCCATCTTGAAATAACTGCTGTGGAAGGTTCAATAGAAAAAATTGTAATGTTCTACCAATACACAGATTACGATGGTTTACAAGGCTTTCTTGAGACTTGTGCGGCCAATGTCTCTAGATAAGCACTTCAGTACGTGCACACTTCGAGATTCCAACATTCAGGATTCAGATCGCTGATTCTAGTGAAATCTGGCTTTTGTTACCCAGATACACACTAACAAGTTTGGAATCTGGGAAATTCCCCTTTTTGACTCAATGCAAAAAGGCATTCGTGACAATGATATCATTTCATATACAGGGTGAGTCATAAGTCCAACACCACCCTGTGTCGTTTCTAAATTACAGCGGCTACTGCAATGTGAGGTTGTGAGTGGTATACCTTGTTAAGGGGACATTGTTTAATGTGATTTTAATTGACAATGATTTAGTCCGTCAAGGTCATCCCTACATGAAGTTGTAGAAAACAACAAGATGCAGCAATGGTTCCAATGTATAAGTTGTAGAGGGCAAACAGACGAGTTATGCTGTCCAAACAGATTGAAAATTAGATCAATACAAGAGCAGCAATGTAATTTGTGGGAAATGCTACTTTATTACACTGAAATGCACGAAATGCACATGCAAAACAACTAAAAAACAGATACAGTGACTGCCACGGTTACAAAAACGATAATGTTTCACTGCAGGTGTTCAAAGTGTGTGCCCGCCACAGCTAAGCAGGTGTGCAAACAATCGAGGAAGCTTTGACGCACTCTTCCAAGCATGCACGCATCAACGCTTGCACATGCATTGCGAATACGTTGTACAACTGATGTTTAGGATATGCCACTCTGGCGCGCAACATCCTTGCTGCTGCTCTGTGGGTTTATGATGATGTATGGCAAAACCATCCTTGACACAACAGCATCGGTAGCTACTTGGAGCCTGCCGGTACGTCGTCACTGCTGCAAAGTCCCCGTTTCACGCAATCTAGCCACTGCGTTAAGAATTACATGGTGAGACGGCTGCCTTCCTCGGTTTGGAAAGCGGTTACCTTACAAACGGGCCGCAGCCCACATGTTAGTATGGCATTCCAATTACAGCATGAGCATGTTATATTGCTCTGCAATTGAGTAAAACGCCATTGCACAGCTGGGTTGTAAGGTAATAAGGTGATGCAATTTGCTTTGTATGCTTAGCATTCACTTTGCATTGCATTTCGTGCATTTTAGTGGAATAAAGTAGCATTTCCCAATCATTGCTGTAGCTTGTTGTTTTCTACTACTTCCTGTGGGTTGACCTTGTAGTACTTAATTATTGTCAATGAAAATCACATAAAACAATGTCCCCTTTACAAGGTATAGCACTGACACGTCACATTGCAGTAGCTGCTGTAAGTTTGAAATGACACAGGGTGGTGAAGGACTGATGACTCACCCTGTATACAGATCAGTTTATTTGTTCAATACTTTGCATGTTCAAAAACAATAAGTTTGAAATCAGTGTAATGAGCTAGGAATGCACTCTATCTCTGAGTTAAGTGTTGGAATAACTCTTTAACAACAGTTAGACTTCTCCTTATATAGGTCTGGAGCCAGCCTTGTAACCAATTAGCATAAATTATTACTTAGGTTCTAGTTTGAAATAAAGGTGTTTGCCTGGCTCCAGCTCCCAGTAAGGATGAGTTTACAGTATTTGTATGGCAACAAAAAACAGTAACGGTAAAAGTGGGGTGTTTACCCAACGACGGGAGAGGACATAAACCGCTTAATTGCACAATGTCCAATTAAGCGGTTTTTGCAATAATCTGGTCACAATTCCATACAAAAGTTGCACATGTGGTTTGCAAATTATGAGATAATCCTGCATAAACATTTCTGCAGAAATTTAACTGGAAATATTTTTTGCAGAATTCTGCATCTCATTTTTGTATGGAATTTCTGCAGAATATAGTGTTGCATTTCTGCAAGAGTGAGTATACCACATTTCTGAAGAATTTTGTTTTCAAATTTAAGCAAATACTTATTACTCTTCATCAATTCAATCTAGAATCTGTAAATAATATAAAATAAACTGTAGTGTTAACATATCCTCAAATATAGTTGCAAAATCATTTATCAAACAATAAATATTAATATTGTATTTCAAATAAGAAAATCGCCAATGAATGCTTGAACCCTGTATATAGCATATATTACAAATTAGTACCATTTAGTTCTCTAATTGGCACACTTTGTGGTAAATACATATTGGTATTTTATTGGCTTTGTTTCTGAAGAAATCTTAAGTATTTTGTGTTGTACTATTTTTATAACTTAATGCCAAATATATTGAGAATTAATTAACTAAAGAAATGTAAATGCAGCAAACACCTTTCGTCAGGTAACTTTCTGCACATCTATTTCTGCATGTTTAAAGTATGTTTACAATTTGTCTACTACTGAACAAGAAAGACATGCTCCTGTTGTTTGGCCGAATTACTCCATCTATGAACTGTTAGTTATTTTTTAACTATATTAATCTGTTGAGTTTAAGCTCTAGTTTTTGCTTTACTAAGTACTGCTTGTGCTTGAAAATTTCGTCAAGTTTTACGAAAATGGAGATGGACGTGTATGCTCCTTTGTGTGTATAGACCTACACACCTAGACATAAGCCTAATCTTCGGAATTAAAAAAATGGCTAGATGTAACGTATGTGAGAACAAGTTACATAACAACTTGGAATATGCTGCATGTGGAAGTGGATGTAAAGGAAAATATCATTTTGAATGCATAACAATAAGTGAAACTTCATGGAAATCTATGGGACAGGCTAGGCAAGCTGCTTGGCTGGCCCCACTGCAGAATCAGGAAGAAAACAAAGTCAACATCTGATCATGACGAGACGATAACCAATACACTAAACTGTGACACTGCAAGTGGAGAGAGATTATGAATTGGTCAACAATAAAGGTGATACAGATGAACTTAATAATATGTTACCATGGATAGAGAATTCAGAAATGAAGACACTAGCTAAACTGGATGATTTGTGTGAGCTTAAAGGTACTATTAAAGCAATTGAGACATCAATGAACTTAATAAGTGATGAGATGCAAGATATTAAAAAAGAAAATGATCAACTACTTAAGAAAATCACGGCAATAGAGAACCAAATAGAAGAAATAACAGTAAAAATACTGACAAGGTCATGAAGAATGAATTAGATGAGATTAAAAATAATCTTCATGAAAAAGAACAGTTCGACAGGAACCATAACTTGGAAATACACGGGCTGGATATGTCACCGAACAAAAACATTTCAGAAGTTGTGCAACTTCTTGCAACTACATTGGGGATAAGTGATAATAAACCATGGATGGTTGAGGCAGCTCACTGAATACCAAATAGAAGAGAGAATAGTCAGCAAAAAAACAAACCTGATCATTCAATTCCAATATAGAGATGGAAGAGATGCCTGGATGCAATGTAAAAAGAAAGTTATGACAAATGATTTTTTACTTAAGAATGGGAGCCTAACCCGGATCTACATTAATGAAAATATGTTTCCTTATTACAAAAATATTTTATGAAAAGCAAAAATGTATGCTAGAGAGAATGTTTGTTGGAGGGAAAGTAATGATGAGGGCAAATGAAAATGTTGAATATGTAAAAATTGTTAGATCTAAAAAAGATAACAGTAGAGCAGAATATATTGTGATAACTAATATTGTTAACAATTGTTAACTAATAAGTGTTTTTCCTTTAATGTTTACTAATGATATATTATTGGATATTTATTATTTTGAACTGAATCGTGATTTTACTGATCCAACAAATCTAAATGTGATTCATCTTAATATATGTAGCCCAAGAAAAACTTGGATGATAGTAAAGTTAAATGGGATGTTATCGTACTCACTGAGACAAATGTGAAAAATCAGGAATCAAATTAACTACACATTCACATTTGGCAACCACATAGAAGATCCAGAAGGGCAACAACTAATTATCTCCAAAAGCTAAGGGATTCCCTCCCGCTAATCACTACACCCTTTCAGCAGACTACTAACTTTGAAATCCCATTCACTAAAGCAAACCTCATCCAAACAATCAGACAGGCCCCGGCCCGAAAAGCACCGGGGTTAGATCTCATCCCCACGGATCTCTTCAAGCACTGTCCGCACAATAAATTGATAGATGAGCTACTCGACCAATTTAATTACATAAACTCCGTCCATACTTTTCCAAAACAATGGACATCTATAGTTACTTTTCCCATCTACAAAAAAGGAATCAAAACTGACCCAGTCAACTACAGACCAATCAGCCTGGTATCAAATCCTGCAAAAGTATACATGTACCTGATTGCGGAGCGCACAATGCAGTGGGCACTTACAAACAAAATCATTCCACCTGAACAAGCGGCATTTTTGCGAGGCAGGGGAACAGCAGACAACCTTTCAATCCTACAATCTGTGGTGAGACGACGCCTCGCATTGCCCCGGTCGCCTACTCACCTTTATGGCGGACCTCGAACGTGCCTTTGACTCTGTGGATCATTTCACTCTGTGGGCCAAGCTTCTTGCACTTGGCTTCCCACACCACTTACTCCAAAACATATCCACCTTTTATGTCCAACTAACCTGCCAAGTAAAACCGCAGAGGGCAACACCACCCCTACTAAAATCACTTTGGGGGTCCTCCAAGGAGACCCCCTTAGCCCCCTGCTATTCATTCTTTCTTGCCGACCTGCCAACCTTCCTCCCAAAGAGGAGGGGCTGCAAGGTTGACAATCATATCACCCATTGTTTGCTCTTCGCGGATGACGTCCTACTGTTGGCGCTGACCCGCCGGGGCATGAGGGGCCTACTTGCAGCATTTCACAAATATCTAAAACTGAATTCCCTTTCGCTTAACATTTCTAAATATAAAATCATAATATTTAGTAGGCGGAAGGCTCGCTCCCCCCACAACAGATTCCTATTGGGCAGAATGTTTGAGGCTGGCAAATATGAGGTGATCCTTTGGGCAGTTTCCAATCCATGGACATCTGCCTGCTGACTCCAGAAATTTTCGACGTAGTTGACTCATCCGAGCCACTGATTTTGGCTCGTATGTAGTTTTCAGTTTGATCCATAGTTCCCTGGCCGTTTCACAATAATTGTCTCAGATATAATATGGCCAGGGCACGTTCTTTTCTCAGGTCAAACTGCTTAAGTTCTGCACGAGAAGCATCTTCTTAAGGCACGGCCTCTTTATCCAGAATGAACTCCAAAAGGCCTTTCTCTCGCAGCATCATCTTAGCATCACATGCCCATTCTGCATAATTGGTCGAATTCAGCGTAGTTATGCTGAATGACCTTTCTGCTGCATTTTTTAACGCCATTTTTATGCACTGATGATGTTGTTATTTTTATAAATTCAAGCTTAATGAAATTGAATTACTCACTTTTATATATCGTTTAGTTTTCAAAGCAGAAAACCTCCGTTTTTGCCCTGAAATTCCAATAGAGAAGCTCACAAAAACGCGAAAAACACAACCTTGAAGCACAAATTTCACAAAAATTCGCCGTTTTCTTCTCCAATTCTTTGAATTGATCTTCAAAAACGTAGCACTCTTGTCTTCTTAGTTTTTCTCTTCAGTTAGCAGGATCCACGCTCTGCTACCATTTTGTTTGAGGCTGGCAAATATGAGGTGATCCTTTGGGCAGTTTCCAATCCATGGACATCTGCCTGCTGACTCCAGAAATCTCCCAGAGATTTATAAAAAACGTAGAAGGGAAATAAATTTCAATAAGAAACTTAAGTTCTTTAAAACTAAAGTTAAACATTTATTTTTCCCTGACTTTACAGTTACAAATTAAAAGCAAAAAATTACAACTGTGGCCAATGCTTCCGAAGCAAAGACCCTGGGACAAGAAGAAAGAAACAAAAGAAAACCTCTCAATTTATAAGGAGGTTGACCTGTTAAAGTTTCTGTGGCCTTTCATTGGTAAAGGGCACTTGTCACTAATGCCATCTGGTGGCAAACACATGCAAAAGCAATTTAAACTTAAAAGAAAAGGCTGAAATAAAAGTGTAAAACATGCATTACTATTAAAAACCCTGAATTAATTAGCATATATGAACGTTCAATGGATTTTGAACATTCATGATAAGTTTAACACTTTAAACATCCCTCTTTTATGCATAAAGAGGAGCGCCATAGCCTCCAAAGTTATACATAGAGGTGCCAAATTCAAACATGAGAAATAGCCACTTAAATGGGAAAAACATTATGCATAACCAGTGTATCCTGTATTGGAACACTGCTAAGTTACACTAACACAGAACACCTCTGGAGGTGGTCAGCTCCTGGGTGTACCTGGGCATTAAATTTGCACATACAGGCTCACCCCTAGACCACATCAGGGCCCTGAGGGGCAAGTTTAACACACAATCTCACTTCCTCTGTAAAACATTAATTTCTAAAAACCTAAATCACATCCCTACTCACCTTTCCCTATTCAACTCCATCCTCTCTCCCATCCTTACTTACAACGCTGCCTTATGGGTCTGGGCTAAATGTAATATACTTGATGCATTCCTGGAGCGTTTCCTTCTGAGGGTTTTCTGCCTCGACAGAACTTTCCAAATATATCTGCTCTACAACGAGCTTGGCACTCACCCCACCAACCACATGTTTTTGTCCCTCACTTTTGGTATTTGGATGAGGGCAGCCTCCATTCTGCTCCCACACCGTTTACTCTCTCAAACCATGTTCCTAGGGTGGTTGGACGGTTCACAGGATAAATACAACCTCCTCCTACACTTCCTTTCCCAAATCATTACACCTCCATCACTAACTGCTAGCAACACCTCTCTCTCATACTCACATACTCACGTACTCACTCTCTCAAATTCAGCAGACTAAATACCTCACATTGGCGAATTCCACAGCTCGCCTACATTCCACGATATCCACCAGGATCAGGGCATCTTCCGGCCCATATTCTAAATTAAATGCTCCCATCCACTCACTCCAGTCCTACTTTTCTCTAAACATACCTTTTTGCCTAAAATAATTCATTCTCCATATGCGTACTAACCCTACAACATACTAACGAAAAAAGGCCTTCTTAGCTTCGACCCATCGAGCCCATGTATGCTATGCGACCACAGGTCAGCTGATTGGCATTATCTCCTATATTCTTGTTCCCATCCTCTCATGCTAACAACCAAATCGAAATCTATCCCCCTACCACAAATAAACCCTTCCAACCTCTTCCAATTCCTGTTAGCAACCCCCAGACCTTAGATAGCCTGGCTCTTATACAGAATAGCTAATACAGTGGAACCTCGCATAACGAGCATAATTGGTTCCGGAGTCTTGCTCGTTATGCGAAACACTCGTTAAGCGA
>JAUJYV010003314.1:0-10281 GCA_033995625.1 Ophyiulus pilosus | reverse complement strand
GCTAATCTTAGGCGCCCTTAATGAATGTCTGGGTCTTTCCCACTTTACTTGAATTTGCTTAAATTAACGGTGCTACCCTGTTTGAAGTGAATTGCCTTTTAATTGTTTTATTTCTCTATTTTCAGGTAGGTAAACGACTTCGGCTAAGCTGGGTTTGACCTGTTCCTGTAGTTTTAGATCCTTCCGCAGTATACTGATGTAACAGGTCACTATGTGTAGCTTAAATATGCCAAAGCTAGTGAAACATAATTGCTAGAAATATGAAATTCAATTAATTCAGTGTTGATTCATGAAACTCGTTATTCATACTCGATACTTTGTCAAAATACACAGAGTAGTTGAGTATGAGTATAATTAGAGTAACATACTCGAGTACTCGATCGATACCCGACATTGGATTCCGGATTTTGAATAGAGGCCGGAGGAATATGAAACAAGCACATTGGCTGAAATACAACCAACAAGTGCTGAGATAAAAATTCAGTTCAACTCGTGCCAAGTTTGGCTATTGTTATTGAAAGAGTCTGTACCAATCGTGATTACATTAAGCGAAGTCCACTGTATGAAGATTGTTCCATATGTTTCCAGAATCATGGTTTTAAAACTCCTTTCAAGATACTGTACAAAGATAAAATTCCAAGATTGCAAGTGCTCGAAACTCAAAAGCAAAGATGAATACTGAAGATATATTGGCTGTTTGTTGTTCGTTTTTTTACATTTCGACGGCATTTCAGGATTTGAAATGGCGTAATGATTAGACTCATTGTTAGAGCAGCCAGATCAATGAAAATCATGCATGTCCCAAAGTGGAAACTTTCAATAATAGCTAAGGCTTGAAAGTATTCATGAACCAAATTTCATTTAAATCCATACATCCGTCCTTTTATATAAAAAACATTATCCTGGAAACATATTGTACAACCCACATGAAACCATTTTAAGATTCCAAATAGTAAACAAGGGTTTTGAAAACCCTTAAACAAAGAGGAATACCTTGATAAGCATTTTTTAAAGAAATGGAGATATACAGGTACTATGTGATAACACGTGTTGATGACACTCACGATCCATATATCATATATTTTCATATTTACTGAGGTATTTTTCTTATTGTTTTAAATTTACCAGTATATATGGAACGAGAATAGCATTTACTGGAATTTATTATAAAATTGCGTTTGAGGCCGTACAGGATTTTGCTTTAGGGGATATTGGGAAGCATTGGGACACGTTTACCTAAAACATTATTTGCGCATTCAATAATTGTCTCATTGATGTAAAATTGCAAGGATATGTGGTTTAACTAAGTGATATTGAATGAAAATTTTGCGAAGCGAATTTTATCAAACCTTTTGTAAAATTTTAGTCCTCGAAAATCGTGGAATGTCTCACTTTTTAAAAAAAATTATAAGGTAAAAAGAAGTTAAAAAACGTAATGAGGTGCAATTTAAATATGATGAAAAGAAATTATTATACTTTAAAAAGTTAATTCCCTGCGATTTCCGACTTTCATGCTAAAATCGTTCAATTTAAATGTTTCTAAAATATTATCGACTCACTTTCATTCATTTGGCAATGTTAAACATATACAATATAATAATTGTCAAAATGTACATCAAGTACAAAAATGCAAATTTAAAGCTTGTTATGTTAATGTGTCCAACCTTTCCCCAAATCAGTTGTCTCAGTTTACCCCACATGGAGATTGCCCTTGGGAACTTAAATTGCATCAAATGAAATGATATTATACTAAAACGATATGTTTCTATTTATTTTGCTATAAAATAGGCATTAATTAGCAACAGATACAATATCTGTAAAAACACATTTAGGTAGAAATAACGATTATTCACAACAAAAAACGACACAAAAATCAATTATTTAAAATTCCACAAAGATAATTTACATATGTTTGTATACGTTATCATATAGTAGTAATGGCATTTTAGATTAAATTCCTCAAGTCAATATCCACAACAGAACTATTTAATAATATCACTGTCTCACCTTGCCCCATGTCTCAATGCACCCCAGACTCCCCTCCTGAGTCTTAACTATACATCCCATCTACTCTGTTGCTTTTATTACGTGAATTTCTACAGGAATGCATATATTGCGTACAGCATAACTTAGAGAGATGCTAAGATTAAAGTTAATCCGTCAGGTAATTATTTTGAATTTGTGTGCTATTCCCAATGACATCTAATAGCAAACAATTGTTATTAAATTTGGGGAAGCAGGTGCAGCTTTGGTCCGTTTCTAGGGGCTTTGTCATTTCGCCTCTAAGCAGCTTTGGAATTCAGGCCATTCAGATGAGATTCTGCACTGAGATTTGAGATTTAAGGAGGACACAGACGTGAAAACTGTCGAGATTATGACATTCTAGGCACATTGTGGTAGGGTTTCAAAAAAATTGACATCTAACATTTGTACCAAACTGCTCGTTAGAAGAGATAATGGGGTTCCTATTCCACTAGTGACGCTTGGTTTTGAATTGACAAAAAAATAATGTCAAATTACCAAAATATGCCATGAGGTCAACTCTTGAATTTCGATCGATGTGTCAAAATATTGCTTTTTTATTTTCAGTTCTTTCATTTGGATGAGTTTTACTAAGCAATATGAGTTCGGCTTTTATTAAAAAAAAATGCATGCTAAGTAAGGCACACTGCCGATGTGTCACTGACAGCTGTCGTATCTTGGATTCTTCTTTGTTAAGAAGGAAAGTTCAAAAACTGTAGAAATATAAGTGTAAAAACCAGCATGCAAAAAAGATTGGAAATTCGTTATTTTCTAATAACGGAACAATGAAATTGGAAAAAAAGCATAATGTATAAAAGAAAACAAAAAAACTTTTCTGAAATCAAATAATATGGAAATGAGATTTTTGGATATCACAGCATGCCTATAAAGCTCAATGCCCCAGATGGAATGTTTAATATGGTAAAATAAAGTTTTGGTACTACCTAAAAACCCAACACGTTTTACATAAAATATTTCAAGTTTCATATATAGTCCGAATGCAATGAAGTCAGTACCACTTTTGGATATTTACCTATAAAATTTCACATAATTAGGACATTGCTGTTCAAGGTAACCATAATACTTTTTATACATAAATGTGATATTTTATCGCCATAGTACCTGGTTTAGTTTACCTGGGTAAAACGTGAAATTAACTGTTACAAATTTCTTAATTAAGGTGTGGCAAGTGTCAACACTTGTAATTTAACAGCTGGTGTTTACTCATTTTTAGTTAAGAACACTCGCAGTTGCTTCCCAACAAGCAAGGATATCATCTTTATCATCGTCGAGTTAATATTGTCGAGGACAGTATAGTTGTACGAATACTGAAGTAAAGGTTACTTGCACACGTAATGTCACTATTGAGGACACTCACAGCTAGTTTTTCATTAATCTGCTCATCTTGTAAAATAGTGTGGCAGATGTCTACACAGTGATCTGACAAGTTGTCTGTAATCAAGCCTGACACTTATTAATTTTCGATGAGGTCCTGCTGAAAGCTTCAATGTTATTTTTATGCTCTGATCTTAAGACTTCTTGAGATATTTTGATCTTCTTATAGCGATGGATTTCAAATTCCATTTGACAGTTTTTCATTATTTCATTATTTTTACTACATAATGTAAAGCGCCTGCATGGTAAATAAAAATCAAGATAAAATGTCAAATGTCAAATGTATGACAAACTCAAATTATAAGATAAATTCAAAATTATTAGCGGATTCAACAAAAACTGAAAAGTTTATTTAAAAAACAAACTTTCAATTAGAAAATTCTAACTTTCTCTATTTCCTTATCAATTAGTTTAAGTTTGTAAATTGAATTTTACCACTACTAAGTGTTACTTGTAAATTTCTCGTTTTCATTTGTTTTCCACAAAAATTGTTTTATTACTGATAAGTTTGTAAGTGAAAATTCGTAACGCTAACATACTGCATAACTTTATAATGTGACACCAGAATTAAAAGCTATCCATGAGAAATTATCTCCGTATAAACGTTATTTCGTTTAGAATTAGACGCAGAATAAAAAAGCAAGAATTATGAATTTAAGTACTTTAAGAACTTGAACATATATGGCAAGGAAAATAGACCTGATAGCAAAATTGAAAAGTTTCAAGTAGCCACTTGACCCTAAAAATTGCCATACATACTAGTTCAAGGTAACACAGTTTCGTTTTTCATGCAAATTTTAATATTTGTGGCGTAGGAAACTAGATTTCCTTCAGTTCCTAAAAACATTGTGACAAGTTTAAATAATTGCCAATGAAGAGGAAAACAGTTGATTTCATTCAAACAGGTCATTTTCTTCCTTTTCTTAAGTTGACATTTTGTCCTAAGTGTTACGGGTCACAAGTTATTAATTGGATTTCCGTCAACAAATGTTCGTAGGTAAAATCTAACAACATTAGTGGATAGAGCACACATGACTTCCTAATTAACTGCATTAACAGATTGCATAAGATTTAAGAAAAAAGGTTAGGCGACAGTAGCTTTTAGTCCACCCTGTATATATGTGAAAAGGGTTAAGCATTTAAACATGCTCAAACTGTTATATGGATGGAAAGTTGCATTAATTACTCAAGATTAACACGAATTTCCACATTCAGCTTGTCTAATTAATGCATCTGTTCAATGAATTTCGAATCGCGAAACAGATGCTGTAAAAAACATTCAGCTAAATTTGATCAACTTGATTAATCAGGCTCCAACATTGTAAACTTCCATGATGCTGTAGTTTCATTTGCAAATGTCAAAGCAACGGCTTCTTTGTAATTGATTATACTGCTGCTTGATAAAAACCGTGGCGATAATTGGATGATTGCGTGGGTATTTAAAGCATAACTGGGAGTAGAAAGCCATTTTATCATTAGGTAGCCATCTTAAAATATGCAACCAGTTTAGACTTATTTAACGAAGGCATTTTTACTAACATCACAAGATAAGTTGTTGAAATATCTAATAATTATAAGTTAAGGTTTTGTGTTTTACCATAAATGAAATTTAATCGTATGAAACCTGACTTGTTTATGCATTTAATCTTCAAAACGGTGGAAACATATAAGATACCTTTTGGTAAAACTTGAATTTTTGTTGAGTTTTAAAAGATTTATATTGTCTGTATCGGAAATATTTCAATAACATTTTTGGCAAAAAGCAGAAACATACAGTCAAAGGTTGTAAAACAACCTATTTTGTAGAACCGATTAAGTTAAAACTTCTCTAGCTACCAACAAATTAATTTGTAGAAATGTTCACAAAATAAGAAACTATGGCCAGGTTGATTAAGATTGCCATGGCAACTCATCTGAGGAAAAACAAACCTAAATTAGCTTGTTTTTTTTTGCAACAATCGGTAGCACTACGCCCATCGGCTAATGTCCAATTTTTCTTGTTAGACGGAACATAAAAAGGCACACACTACTCTGTTGGCCCCATATTTATTTTATATTCCATATAAAAGTTAATGCTTAATTAAACAAACAAGGACTTGCACCATGCTCAAAATAAAAAGTTGCAAAATAATGCTTTTTCAGTTTTGTATTTTGTTTTTAGAAGTCAAACTGTGAGTGCTTAATGATCAGATTCATGGAAGCATAAGTTGATTGTTCAAAACATTTACATATACAACTGCTTTGTAGACAACATGGGCGTAGTAAATGTACATAATCTAGAAGAATAATTGCATTTACGTTAACAGAAACAAGCCTGAGAGCATTCTGAATTCTGGTAAACAACCCAACTGCATTAAAATCAATATCAAAAATTCCGAGAATACTTAACCATGCTCAATTAGGCATTAATAATGTCTCTTAGGAATATGATTTCATTGTTCGGCTTATAAAATACGTTTGATATGAACATGCATAGAGAATAAAATGCATTATTTACTTGATGGTTGTGGGTGGATGCATACTATAAATCTCATTAATTTTTAAAATCATATTTTCCTCAGCCTTATTTGAAATGGAAAGATAGAGATTTAAAAAAGTGGATTTGTAACCAAGCTTACAACCTCAAACCAATTTCTTGAGTAAGCTTTACACATTGAACAGAGTAAAAATGGTGCTGAAATTTCTCGACTTAATGTCATGCCGCATCTAATCCCTTCCAGGAAAATGCAATTTCATTGATTTTAGATGTTTTTAGATATTAAAATATCATCACAGGCATATGTGACATCAAGCGAAACCTCAGCTATAAATATCATTATCAAGCACACAATATCTGTTAAATGAACACGTCTGGTTGAAGTTTATGATCCCTGGGCTATCACGATTGATATTAAATTGGTGAAAATGATTTCGAAGAAAGTCACATTTATGATAAAAATATTTCATCCGAATTCGGAAAATCTGGAAGTTTCCAACACGTGATATGTAGAATCATGGACAGATGTTTTCGAATGGGATGAGACAAACAATTTTTATTAAGTACAGCAATTTTATACCTTAAAGATTGATTTGTGTAGCATCTACTTTATGTAGAAATTGAAAGTATAAAACAGAAATGCTTTAATGTTTAAGAAAGGTTTGGTTATGTGTCAGTTCCTGAGAAACACCATAACTTGGTCATAATGGTGGGTATGCACCAAAAGAAACAACGAAGCACGAACACAAAGTCTGAAACATGTTTGTCAAAATGTGTTTTGAACCACAATTTCCGACAAACAACACAATGTTCGCACCGAAAAATCCATTCTGTGAAACAAGCTGGAGCCAATTTGTTTCATAGAATGGATTCACGTGAAACGTCATCATGTACAGGCTTTTTTTAAGAGCGCCTTGACCAAGAAACATTTTTTTCCTTTGATCCAGACCGCCTCTTGAGCGATCGCCAGGAAACATGAAAATGTTCGTTGAAAACGGCCATTATTCGTCAAAAGTTTCATGAAACTTCTGGACGCAAAAATTTGTAAGCAAACTTTCCTCATGTTTCCTCTGGTGCATACCGACCTTTACAAATTAAACTTAGGCTTAAAGCACATTGTTCGCAAAAGGTTCAAAGAGAATATAGAGTGGCAGAGTAGATTATTTTTTGTAAACTAACATTTGTGTGAACATAAGCCATCTTAAGATGCTGTAAGGGTATGGTATTAAAAAAATTAAGATATGAAAATAATGTAACAGATTGATAAACTGAGCTGAGATGACAGCAGTGGCATATCTTCCTATTTCTGTATATTTTGTTGTCGAGTATACAGATAGTGCAACTGTTCAAGAAAGACACTTTTCAAAATAAGCTTCCATGAAAAAAGTGTTTGGAATTTTGTATAAAAATTGAATCTGACATTCCAGAGATTTTTTTTGTCTAAGCAAGCATAATAGAATTAACATTTTCGAGAAAACATTCATATTTCAAATCTAGAGAAGCGCCTGAAACTCCTCTGCTCAGACCCCACTTCAAGAACGTGGCGAGATGGAATAAATGTTCCCTACTTTTCATTATGCATAAATCCTCAGATGACTAATGAAGCCTAGGTGTATTTATGTAGGAAGATAAAAATCTCATTCATTTAAAAACCATTGTCTTAATTCTCCAATACATTAGTTTCAAAGAAAGTACATGTTCTGCACACAAGCCTATTAGAAAGCTATTCAATAACATGCACCCCCTTGTCTGGCATCATTTCATCAACAACCAACTGAGGAATTAGCTTTTTCTTTTAAGATCACGTTTCTACATGCAAGGAATACGTCGTTTTCGAAATCCTCTAATTACAACTAGACAAACAAAGAAATCTTTTAGGGCCAATAAATGAACGTTACCGAGCAATGGGCTGCACACGTGACTTAGCCACTTTTATTGGATTTTCGTTACAACGTCTTCTGGTGCTCATCACCAGGGAACAAGCATGCCCATTGAATTTAAACTGTGAATCCGCCATTTCTGACTTCATCATTTCTAATAAATACGGAATTGAATTTCACATAAATAATATAATACACGTAGCTTATTTCCTTGCCGGCTCTTCAAAGCCCATTGGTGCAGCGCTAAACACCGATGGGGCTGATGCATTTGCAGTATTACTCAGAAACTATAAAATACGCGGTTATGGCCGTGCTTAATACTTGCACCACTCCTTATAAATAAGCTAAAGGCGACATGTTGGGCAGAAACGAACTTCTCCTCCACCTCATTAATATTGATCCATGGCACATTTGCCAGGCTTGACAACATAGGCGGACCTGTGCTTAGTTTGCACACTTTCTCTGTGTATCAAGTGGGCATGGACCATTGAAAGAAAACCTTCGAGAACATACTCAAAAAATAGTTTTTCTCTGAAAATACACTTATGTTGCTTATTACAGAAAGCCGATGTTACTGAATAACAAGTGTTGCAAAGTTCACTCATGACAATGTAAAAAAGCATTAAGTTCAATGTTCAATAAACACGAAGCACGAAATAAACACAAATTCTCAAACGTGTTTGTGGAAAAGTGTTTTGAACCACAATTTTCGACAAATAGACTGGTAATGCTTAGCACACATTAGAGGAAACACGAAACAGAAACAAGGTTTCATAAATATGTTTGCGATATGTGGTTGCTCACCAGTTTTTCTGCAAGCAAGTTTAAGCAAATTTGTTGGCAAAAAAAACGTGTTTTCAGCAAACATTTCGGTGTTTTCTCAAGAGAGGTGAAAATCAAAAGAAAACATGTTTGCTGATCAAGTCGCTCCTACAAACCCTGAATATCATGACGTAAAGCATTTACCCAATTTGCCCCACGTGCGTTCTGGAGCAGACACCAGTTTTTGGCCATTGTATACAGACCATTCATTAACATGTTCGAACATTTCCGTTTTGAACAGAAATGTTTGCTGAAAACACATACCTTTTGACAAACGTTTTATGAAACCTCTGGACGCAAAACTGGTAAACAAACTTTTGTTCAAAACATGTTTCGGAAACCGTGCTTTTGTTTTGTGATGTAGGCGCACTATTAAATGAACACTGAAACTATCCCTTGCGCTGATAAATAGGATAATAAAGTATTTTTAGATTACTAGAAATACTTAAAACAACTTTCACAATTTTCATTATAAAATCAGTTAATACAACTGCAGTTGTTCAAACATCCAAGATTAAACAAATGAAATTTTAACTGTTTTTGTTGGAGCTTACATGTAACCTTTGAGATTTCTGTCTACTTTCATTGTTTGTTCATGTTTTCGCGAAATTTCACAAGTTTTTTCTGATAAATATCTAGGTATAATTAAGCATAACTGATTGTATAAATAAGGTTTGCATGATCAATATGACAGATATTTTGTAATCATTAGGTTGAATTAAACCAGTTTTAATGTTATGTTTAAAGAAATTTAAAAATTAGGTAAATTTGTTTCTAATTCATGAAAAAATATGGACCTTTCAATTATAGTGGAAACCGACTGCCATAATTTTATAGCGGAACACCATAATTTTATATTATAATCCCATTAAATTACAAATAGTCATAATTATAGTGGTTTCAGTAATAAATCATTATGAGGTTTATTACGAAACTTAAAATCTGATATACAAAAAGGCCTGTTTTAGTTGCATGTTTCTGAGATACATACTGTATGGGTTAATATCTGCATAAGCCATCTTCGTTATTAAGTAAAACATATTGTACGAGTATATGTTCATGTCATATTTAATATGATGTTATTGTTAGTCTGGAAAACAGGTTATTAGATTTAGAAGCTCGCCCCAAAAATATTGACTTCGTGATAGCATTACAATCATAAAAAGATTATAAATTAGTATGCATTTAGATGCTTCAAATTAGCGGGTTTTTTTTTATTATAAATCAATAAGTATATTTGTAAATGTTCTACACATCCATTTGAGAACCAGATGCAAATGTTGGCGGAAAATGCATTTTTGCATTTAGATGCATGTACGTCAAATTAACGTAAATAATTAACAAAAGAAAGGCATAATCATAATATGTTAAGTAGTTTTTACATAATTCGCATACTTAATTGAGACGTGCAATATTTATTTAATAGACATGCAAATACTTCAGCAAAATAAAGTTTTCAGCATTAACTAATGCTTTCATGTTTTGGAACTATAATACTAATATCTGTAAATCAGTTAGAAATTACTTAGAAATTTAGCTAAAAATTACCTTCATGTAAATGCATTATAGAGTGTACATAGATATTGCACAATGCACATGTTTTAAGTGCTTCTTTTAACGTTTTCTAACAAGTTGTATATACCAAAAGCATCAATTACTTGTCATGATGCAATGGAGTTGCCACTT
>JAUJYV010003313.1:0-10283 GCA_033995625.1 Ophyiulus pilosus | reverse complement strand
GATTATGATTAGAAAAGAAAACTTATTAGTGAAGAACAACATGTTTATCTTTATATACAGTATATTTCCAAACTTTTGAAGTTGTTTTGAAAGGAAAAATTCACTTGGCATACATATCCAACTGTACATTATTGTACACAATGCTTCATAATGCGGATTAAAAAGCAGTATTGCAAAACTTAATTTTTATTACTCGGTTGACGTCGATGGAACAAATTTGTAACCTGTGCTTCCACATATTGAAGATGATAACTCGCCTACTTATAAGCTAATTAATTACTTGGTCGTTAACAGAGCCTGGACGAATTAACAGACAGAACAGTTCCTGAAAACATCAGGCTACAAAGAGACCTTGACCTGGACCAACCTTTGGGTAAGAAAAACGCTTCAAATCTGCAAAGATACTGTTGTTGCACGACTTTCCCGATCAGCTGAGTAATCCCCACAAATCCCCTTTGCCCGACAAATCCTATTAAGCAATAAAAATCTCACTTCATAAGCAATGTACATTTCACCATCCACTACAACTTTTACACAAAAAACCTACTAAGGTTCATTTCGACATTTGTTAGAAAAAAAAGTGTAATAAACATTCTATACATTTAAGTTAAAAACATCAAATTAAAAACAATTTTAATTTTGTCTTATGTAGGCATTTCCACAATAATCAATATTTATAGAAATCTTAGACAGTTTTCGCATGCCAACGTCTTTATACTTACCTTGACTTTAATGGCAGGAAGGAGAGAACCACGCATGCGCATCAATTACGTTCAGATATTTCATTGGGTAGTTCAATAAGTGGCTCCTCCCTTCCCGCCATTAAAGTTAAGGTAAGTATAAAAGACATTGGCATGCGAAAACTGTCTATTATAAAAAAAACTGCTAAATACTTTATATTTGTTCACTTACATCTACAATTAGAAGTTGATGAAAGCTGTGAAAAGGGAAAGCCCCACCCTTGTTTTTCTTCTTAAATAAACAAACGATGAAAACAAACAAACAAGAAAATTTACTTTATTTTGGTAAACAGCATGGATATCTAGTTTATAACAGCAATTCCAATCTCCCCTCCATAACATTGGCATTTTTTTCTACAGCTATAATCGTTGATCGGAAAATTCAATTTCAAGGTCGTGTTTAATAGTGCCATTAAAAGACGTATAGTATTATATTGATGAGTATAATGGATTAGTTGGTTTATGGTCCATTTTAATGCACACGTATTGGTACTCGTCCCAGAAAGATTCACCTAGAAACATGTTATCAGATTCTACTTAAATTGCACCCTTGGGAAACATTGCATTGTAATGTCATTACTTGACAATCTCTAGTGACTTAATTAGTTGTAAAATGATATGCATTAATTAACCTTTTCAAGATCAGAACGTCAAGTTAATGTATGGGTAAAAAGCAGTTATATCTGGAATAAACTTAATTTCATGAAACTATATTAAAGAAGAATACCGGGTGTGACAACACTTTTTTATATTTTTTTTAAGTACATTTTTACATCCGTTGTTATTGGTGTTTTATTTTTTGGTTTCGTCCGTCAATCGCCATCAATATAACAATCTTCCTTATTTGACTAAATAAACCGAAATAAGTTCCATCTTGAATGATGTTGTCACACCAGTAAATTAACATGTTATCAACCTCTCTGCTATCTAGTCAAACATGATATTTTTCCAGATTACAAACTTATGCACTAGTGCAATCGTTTTTCTTCACAAACCAATGAAATAATTGTAGTCACGGAATGGATTTCATCTAAGCTGAAAACCAATTTGGATATAATTGGTGTAAATGTGCAATTGCCAACTCCCGTTGCACACATGCACATTTGCATAAATGTTATCCAAATCGATTGAAATGTACGTTTGCGTGTATTCTATAAAAATCGGTTTTCAATCGGAAGAAATCCATTCCTTGACTTGGTTTATTTTTATAAAAAAAAGCAAACAAATGCCCTTTAATTAAAGTGTAATCCTATACTTTTAATAAAACATAAAGTTAACTCAATTGTTATTGGAATACTGTAGTTGCATGCAAAAGAACTGATTTCAAAGTTATTTTTTGTTCTTGACTGTGTCGAAAACTGACGGTTTTTTGTTAATTTTTAGGAGAACATGATTTAATAGAACGCATAAAAAGAATTGCTGAAAGAAATAAACTTTGGAGATCGTATATTGGAATGGGGTATTACAACTGCTATACTCCACATACGATAATGCGAAACATCTTTGAAAATCCAGGGTGGTGAGTTACTGATTGTCATTCGCTCATTCGCACACACTTGTCAATCGAGGTTACAATCATTTATATGTCCCTGTCGTGTCATCACATAGCTATACAAACTAATTAAAAATCCCAGAAGCAAGGTTTACAAATAAATAGGCTAGTTAGAGTGCAAATCTAGCTTCCTATACAAATAATTAATCCACTCAAGCAGAGGACCCCAGCTTCAAAGCTTCAAAGTAGTAAAATCTGTTCTTAAAATTACTGCGATTGCGTACTTTTGTTTCCGTAGGTTAAATTACTTATATCTATTAATTTTGTGCAATAAATATCCATGAAAGCAATTTTGAAAACGTCGATTCCATCAAAGGGTCCCGGCAACCCCTTGAAAAAATCCCTATTTCGAGAAACACCATACGATTTTCGTATGAACTAACAATGTTAATTAATCAACCTATAAACTCCAAAATTCATAGGGAAAAAAAGTAGTTTTTGGATGAAAAATCCAAACGTTGCTAGTTTATAGCAAGGCCTATATAATATAATGAATGAAACAAACGAAGTTCAATTTATACTAATTTAATAGTTTGGGTCTCCATCAATCAGCAAGAATGACCTCACGAAAGGGTAAGAAGCCCTAAAGGCAACGACTATTGGGGATGGGGTCAGCAAATATTTATTGAGCCAGTGTCAGATTTGAAATCTGTCTAGGGCTTGTGAGGCGCCAGCTTAGCCCACACATTCTGAAACGGCCCCTATGGCAGGATATTTACCCCCTAACTGCTGCTGATATTAAGCCCATGGGAAATGCCCCACCTAACAGAAAATATTCTGCCATAAATCTGCTTTTTGTGAGATTTAAACCAAATGCAATAAACTGCATGATTTTATTGTAAGAAGTGTAGTTTTTCAGTAGGAAAATCGCGCTTTTATTACAGAGAAAGTCGCGTTCTTAATGCTGAAAAATCGCACTGTCACTTTGCCATAAGACAAAGGGGGCCCCACCCATAACTATAAGGCAATCATTTAATTTTTAGAATAAATAAATAACATTTAAAAAAAAATAAATAAGTGGAAAAAGGTACAAATAAAACCTTTGCGAAATAAATGTATAGACAAACTATAGAATAAAACAGGATCAATAGGGGAACTCTCCCAGCATTCAAAGGGGCCCACATCATCAGGTGCCTACAGGACCCACTGCCATTGAGGCAAACTGACATATGCAAAGTAAATGAATGAGTAATTGTTAAATAATCCAAAATGCAACGTGATACGATGCTAAAAATTACTTCCTTATTTACTTATAACAAACTCAAAAAAAATCTATTGGAGTTTTCATAGTAGACATTTGCTTTATAATTTCTAAAATCAATTTGTCAGGACGACACAATATACGCCATATCAACCTGAAGTTGCTCAGGGAAGACTGGAAAGTTTGCTCAATTACCAGACCATGGTAGCAGACTTAACTGGCCTGGATGTCGCCAATGCATCTCTTCTGGACGAAGGGACTGCAGCAGCCGAGGCCATGGGATTATGCTACAGGTTTGTTGGAAAATTGTCAAAATCTAACCAAATGCATTCTTTAGTAATTCCGAAATTAAGTTCCATTACTTAAATTTAGTCCATTAGTGGCCAAGCATGCAACCAATGGACGCAAACAGAAATTTTCGTTAATTTTTAAGTCCTGCAATATTATTAAAAATTCATGAAATTTTGCCAGAAAATTTAGTAAATTAAAAATCTGGAATGAGGGTTGGCGCAAAATAAATAATCGCTAAATATATCCATAATTATATCTTCAGGCACTCTTCTGGTCTTTTCAGTGGTCGTTTTTCACTAATTTCCTTTACATTTTTTCAAAACATTGAATATTCAATTTGATACATCAACATTATAACTTTTGTCTAACAATTGTCAATTTCCAATTTAGACATAACAAACGAAGGAAGTTCTTCGTTTCACATCTTCTTCACCCTCAAACTTTGGCTGTAGTACAGACGAGAGCAAGGTATTAATATGTAACAACATTAGCCGCTACCACGAAGACAGCAGCTATTGTTTCCATTACGTAAACCTGTGAAATGTATTTCTTTAACATGGTATGCTTTCTCGAACAGTGTCATGGGCATCGATGTCACCGTTGGGGATCTTAATGCCATGGATTTTTCCAACAAGGATGTTTCTGGAGTAGTAATTCAGTATCCAAATACTGAAGGCAGCATTGAAGATCATTCGGAAGTAGTAGAGAAAGCTCATGCTAATGGGGTTAGTGTCATTAAAAGGATGAAAGGTGACTGAAGAGGAGGATGACCAATGTCTTTAATCACATTCTTGTCAATTACAGACGCTGGTTGTCTGCGCCACTGACTTGTTATCTTTGACCATACTGCATCCACCGGGCGAATTCGGAGTGGACATAGCTGTTGGTTCCAGTCAACGCTTTGGTGTGCCTCTTGGCTACGGTGGTCCACATGCTGGATTCTTTGCGGTCAAGAACAGCTTGGTTCGTCTTATGCCAGGACGCATGGTTGGGGTCACCAGAGACGCTGCTGGAAAGGAAGCCTTCCGATTGGCTCTTCAGACAAGAGAACAACATATCCGAAGAGACAAGGCAACCAGTAACATATGCACGGCACAAGCTTTGCTAGCCAACATGTCTGCCATGTATGCAGTCTATCATGGGCCACAGGGACTAAAGGACATTGCCACTCGGGTTCACAATGCCACTCTGATTCTAGCTGCAGGTTGGTGACCAATCTCTGGTTGCACTAAATTAAATATTGCAATCCACAACAATCGAACTAACCATAGCTGTTTGCAAATAGTGACGTGTAATGTTCAGTAAAAGAAATTGATTTTTCACCTGGTATTGCTGACAAAAATAATCGTTCACTTCAAGCATATCAGTAAATACATACATTGTCTAGATTTACAAATCTATTTTCGGATTTAAAAAAAAAAAACTCTTAATATCATTCTAGTAAACAGAACAATGAATTCTGAAAATTGATATTGAAGGTAAAAGTGTCTCATATTAAATTTGATCTGTTTGCATAATAGGTTTAAAGGAAGCCGGACATAAAATAGAGAACAGCGCGTTTTTTGACACCTTGAAAGTCAATCCCGAAATCGATACGAGTGAAATTAAACATAGGGCTATTCAAAAAGAAGTCAATCTTCGATATTACCCAGATGGAAATGTGAGCATTAAACAACGAACCAGACATTATATACTTTATCTACAGTTTATATGAAATTTTTGATTTCATTGTCAAGGTTGGAATTTCTTTGGATGAAACCATTAAGGAAAAAGATCTCGATGATTTACTGTGGATTTTTATGTCGAAAAAGAAAGCTGTAAGCAATCTTCTTCAATCATCAATAATATTTGAAATTGGAAAATATTTGAAATTTAAACACTATTTTATCTTCCTGAAAACAGTTTCAGATCGCCGAGTGTTCAACAGAGATTCCAGATGGCAGCATTTTTAACACTCCATTTAGACGAACTTCAACATTTTTAACTCACTCAGTTTTTAACAGGTATTATTAACTGGCTGTATGTTATTCAGGGTAATTAATTTGGTCATATTCTTGAAAATAATACCACCACCCTTGTCTTGTTACAGCCACCATTCCGAAAACCGCATTGTACGCTATATGAAGAGTCTTGAAAATAAAGACGTATCTTTGGTGCATTCCATGATTCCACTGGTAATACACGTGTAATTATATAAACTTAATGCAATGTCAGTACATGTTACTGTATCGCTTAACTGAAACAATTCATTACAATTTTTTAAGGGCTCTTGCACAATGAAACTGAATGGAACAACCGAAATGATGGTAACAACCTGTTTTCAATAATAGTTTCGAAAGTTTCAATTTATTCGAAAGTATTGAAAGATTGAAAAATGTTGTTTTTACTTCATTTTCTAAAGCCATGCTCATTCCAACATTTCACCGACCTTCATCCATTTGTCCCATTGGATCAAGCCATGGGTTACCATCAGATGTTTCAGGAATTGGAACGAGACCTTTGTGAAATAACTGGCTATGACAAAATTTCATTCCAACCCAACAGGTGAACATATCTTAATCACTTGAACTGTTTACTTATCTTTGGAGATTCAGTGCCCAGGGTTTCAACAAATAACAATACCTCTCTTTTCACCAACAGTGGTGCACAGGGAGAATATGCCGGATTACGAGCCATTCGGTCTTATTTGGAAGCCAAGGGAGAAGGGCACAGAAATGTAAATGACCTAAATTTATACAAGGGCTATATTTTTAAATAAATAAAGTTTTCTAATGCAATGCTGATTTTTTAAAACGATACAATGTGTTAGGTCTGCCTAATACCAGTTTCTGCCCATGGTACCAATCCTGCAAGTGCCCAAATGGCGGGAATGAAGGTGGAACCAATAAACATTGCAAAAGATGGAAATATTGACATGAAACATCTGAGAGCAAAGGTACTATCAGATATTGCAATTTGTGTATTAACACAAGTTTACGGATGGATTTTAAATGATTTAGATGGAAAAGCACAAGGACAACTTATCGTGCATTATGATTACATACCCCTCAACAAATGGAGTGTTTGAAGATAACGTGAGGTAAGTGAAATGTTTTGTAACTCAACATACAAACATGAAACAATCGATTAAATAATCACATGTCCCTAATAATTTTGCAGGGAAGTTTGTGAGCAGGTTCACTTGCACGGTGGTCAGGTTTATTTAGATGGAGCAAATATGAATGCGCAAGTGGGACTTTGCAGGCCAGGTGACTATGGGGCAGATGTATCTCACATCAATCTCCACAAAACGTTTTGTATTCCACATGGAGGCGGTGGCCCTGGGATGGGACCAATAGGAGTGTAAGTGCTCAAAAGTATTGAAGTTTAATTGAAAAATGTCATAAACATGAAATTTTATATGTTGGAATTTTCATTTTAGGAAAGCTCATCTTGGCCCTTTCTTGCCCTCCCACCCAGTTGTCAACCCGTTGGCTTATTTGGGTAAACAATCTAAATCATTTGGTTCTGTGAGTGCTGCCCCATGGGGCTCCTGTGCCATCTTGCCTATTTCTTGGGCATACATCAAATTAATGGGTGCCAAAGGCCTACGCCAATCAACACAAGTGGCCATTCTGAACGCTAATTATATGAGTAAACGATTGGAGCCCTATTACAAAACATTATTCAAGGGAACCCAAGGTATTACAATTGATTTTTTTCATAATTGGATTTTTGTCTATAAGAGAGAAATTAACATAATTTCATTCTTCTTTTAAGGCACTGTTGCTCATGAGTTCATAATTGATGTGCGAGACTTCAAGAAGACTGCGAACATCGAAGCAGTTGATGTTGCTAAGCGATTACAAGATTATGGTATTTACCATATAAATTAATTTTGAAATTCAGCTAACATTGAGTTATTTTAATGCAAATATATTGATTTACTTCTAATAGGATTTCACGCTCCAACTATGTCTTGGCCAGTCGCAGGCACTCTTATGATCGAACCAACAGAGTCAGAAGATAAAGCAGAGTTAGATCGATTCTGTGATTCCCTTATATGTAAGCCATTAAAAAACTTATTTTTTGTTAACAAAGATACATCACATCTAGCTCGAATATTAACCCCACAACTTTTTTTTAGCTATTAGACGCGAGATAAAAGACATTGAAGAGGGGCGTATGGATTCAAGAATTAATCCTCTTAAGGTATCGCATTTACCGATCACAGCTATCATTTCTTTAACAATTAATCAAACTAAACTTAACATATTTTCAATTTACAATTTAGCTGTCGCCTCATACACAAAAGGATATTTTGGCATCAGAATGGGGAAGACCCTATTCCAGAGAGGTTGCTGCGTTTCCAGCAGTAAGTTGATGCATGTTGGATGTCACAATACATGTGAAATAATACGTTCCCTTAAATTTTAAATTGTTTTTTACATCTGTTTTGTAGATTTTTGTAAAGCCAGAAACGAAATTGTGGCCCACCGTCGGACGTATTGACGACGTTTATGGAGACACGCATCTCATATGCTCGTGTCCACCCATGGACCAATATCAGTCACCGTTTTTAGAATCGATCGAAGAAAAGCGTCATGCCGCTACCGTTTAAACATGTGCTTGGTGAATTATTCGTATTCGAAAATCTTATGCCCGAATGTTTTACGAACTGATAATTGCCAACTTTTAATCGTAAAAATGACTCTGCTGCTAAATGACCAAACTTTTATTAGCCATGAATGAAATGTAATTTTCAATGCTATGTGTATGTGTAATGCCGAGTACAAATTTATTGTAACATGGTTTAGTAGCATTTTCTGTAAAGTTTTTAAATCTAACCTTATACAGTACAAAATTTAAATTGAGGAATATATTCAAAATAGTTTCATGCGCATATCTTCATGAATTTTGTGAAAATCAGGGTATCCAAAAATGAATATATTAAAAATTTATATTTGGTATACATGTATTAAATTTGCGTGCAAGATGCACAAAACAAGGACAACCCTATTTTAGCAAAATTTATGAGCTGTTTGCAAGTAACTATAGCTTGAATGCAATTTAACTGTCGATCGTGATTTCATTATGCATGTGTCCGTTCTCGTGTTCTATATTCAAAAGCCTTTTTCCCTAGGCCTCATGCAATTAATTCGTATATTGAAAGTACCTGTCAAAACCACAACAGCAATAAAATAATTTCAAAAAAAACAATTTATCTCATTTTATCACAATGTTTCGTAATGTGAACAAACTATCATTAGCAATTAAAACAGTGAAAGCAGGCAACACAATCAGCACTGGTAAGCTTTTCGTTGATGGACAAAAATATTCTAACTGCCTGAAACTTACGAATGTAAGTTTAAACTAACACTGTTAAGAATGAATTGTGCATAATATATTAATGCAATCAAAAACCTGCATTTCTTTATGATGTGCATGTCAGGTCGGTATAATTTATACAATATTTTATCACATTTGCCCCAACTGACACTGTTTATATGTAGCTGAAACTACAGAATTCATTGTTTTGAAGCAATTATACTGAGTAACAGTAGTTCATTTAGGTGAACTACTTTTGAGAAATTGATAAACTCCTGAAATTATCCCAAAGTCCATAATGTTTGAGGTCCTAATTTCTACTATATAATCTGACTAGCTGAACTCTGACTACGATAAATTACAGCACCAACGAAATTAAACCCCGCAGCTAAAACAAAAACAGGAAACCATCGTCCGTGAGATTGTGTAACCAGTTCTGCTGTAAGAGGCCCACATAATATACCTGGAATAGTAGCCTAAAATATACATGTACGTGTTAGCGGGAATCTCGTTTACTGTCATACCCGCTAAAATAAAAAAAAGTGTTCGAAAACTTACCAAGGTATTAGAAACTGCAAATGTAATCCCTGCATGATTTGGAGCAACGTCGGCATGATTGGTTAAATGACCCGGTGAATTACAAGCAGCTAATCCCATTGACAGTGAAACAAAACTGAAAAACATAAAGAATTTTTAGAATAGAAATAAGTTCCACTCAAGTCTCAACACTCGACAATTTTCATTTCATTTGCAAATTTGTTTGAATATTCTGGATATTCTGTAAATCGGTTGTCTGAAAGAACTCTTGAAGGTGAAGCATATCATATATTCTAATTGTTGTTATTTACAAGTGTCAAAGCTTTCTATATTAATTCAAATCAACTCAGTACCCTACAGTCAACAAATAAATGCCATATGGTAGGAGGGGTCGAACCCAATTTCAGGAAAATGCTCCTACGTTCGTAGCGACTTGTTAGATTGAATTTTTACCAAATCAGGAGAATTCTAAATAAACTACAGTGGAACCTCGCTTAACGAGCACCTCGCATAACGAGTGATTCGCATAACGAGCAATATAAATGTTTAAAAAATGACTCGCTTAACGAGCGTTTGTCTCGCATAACGAGTGACGTGGATAGGGGAATCCCCGATTTGTGCGATGTAACTTTTCGTGCCATTGCTACTTCAGTCT
>JAUJYV010003312.1:0-10283 GCA_033995625.1 Ophyiulus pilosus | reverse complement strand
CACCAGCGGGCTGCACGCTATGATTACAATACCGTATTATATATTTTTTTAAATAAATAATTATGTGGAAATAATGGAAATAATTAAATATATGTTAACAATAATGCAACCTAAATTTTTAAAGCTTTAATTTTTTCTCTTGAATATTGGCGATGACCGCAAGAAAAACTTCAGGGGCTGCACGCGGCTTGCGGACCTTGCATTGGACCAACCTGCCCTATACGAACATGTTATGTATGCCGATACAAAGATATATCCATATACGGATCACGTGTCTATCCACTCGTGAAACTTTAGTGGCGACTTACCATTTTGTACATATTTTTTATATTTTCTCTAAGGAAATTTGATATAAACATGTTTATAGCGTCACTTCGAACATTATTACTAAACTTGCCTATAAAAGGTAGCGCTATAAACACGGTTGTCACCCCATTTTGCACATATAAAAATATATAAAAATATATAAAAACATATCAAAATAAAAGTTTGTGCAAATTACTTACCCGTGACGTGTAACGCCCCAGAAGGACTACTTCCGCTCATTCTGGCTTCACCGGTTAACCGGTGACTGGTTCGACATCTGTAGTTGTATAATCCATCTGCTTTTTGAACGTCTAAAATATACAATTCTCCAGTTGGCATAATAAGATATTGATCATCTGAAATATCAAAAAATGTAATAAAATGTTATCGTTTTTTATAGAAATGGGTCTGGATTCAGATTACCAGAGGATATTCTAGCAAGAAGACTAGGTTTAAGGTAAGAATGTCAAATATTTTTAATTTTTAAATCATCTTAATTTTAACAAGATTAGTTAAATTTATCACCATTTTTCACCGGAATATTTTCCCCAAATTGTTCCTGCATCCAGGAGTCCACAGTGACGTAATCTTTAACAAAACTTGGAATGTGGCACTTCATGACGGCAGTATTTCCACGAATAATATATTCATCGTAAACTTGTACTTCGTAAATTTGTAACACAACTGAAACAGACAAAATCCCAGGTCAGAAATCGTGGTTATCACTAGAAAACATGGTTGAAGATTGCTGTGTTGATGGAAGAAAACATCACATGTTAAATGTGATCTACTGTGAAATACTTGCACGAAATGCACCACAGATGGCGCTGCTATATAACGCTCTGCATGTTGAGATTTTAATGTTATTTTTATATGAAACCGCCAGTAATTTAGCTAATTTGGGTCTTGTACACCGGGATCAATTGAATGGTTAGTTATAGTAGATTCGTTATACTAGATTTGATTAAAAGTTACGACACTCCTCCTCATCCTTCTTGCCCATATCTAAATTACCAAAATCCCAAAACCGAAATGGGCTATGTTAAGTGCGCCGAAACAAAAGCCGCTTTTTAATATATTATCCTATTAAAAAGACTATAAAATTGGGAAATTACGAATTGATTCGTTTAACTCCTTCGAGCATAAAGATAGACTTTTTTTTTTTTTTTTTTTTTTTTTTTTGCAAATACAATAACAGCTAAGAGCTAAGGTTTAATGAGAAAATCCAATGGATTTTAATTAATATTACACCCATTACATATGGCGCGATGAAAAATAATTAAATTTTAGTTATGTTGCCTCGTAATTTGGCCCGAACGCTTAATTACTCTTTTAATAGACAAAAATCCATAAAATGGCGAGTCTTATGGCGCCGCAATTTTTCTATAAGATCTAAAATGCAGTTGAGAACCTCTACAGATGGCGCCACATACATTGATGTCTGAAGTTAAAGTCAATTTTGATAAGGAATTTTAATCCATTAGCTGTACGATGGGGTCACCATTTATTTTATAAAATGTATTTATAAAATATCCACCAAATACCTGAAACCTCATGGTTTAGTGGTAATGGTTTACTTGCAGTGGCAGTGGGGTAATGACAGTGGGGTTGTTTGGAGATAGCAGTGTAATTTCATGTCACCAGGAGTGGTTTATAAGCAGTGGGAGTGGTTTTGTGGTAGTGGGGGTGGCCAAATCGAACTGGGAGTGGTTTAAAGAAAGTGGGTGTAGATTAGAAGAAGTGAGTGTGACCTTTTATAAATGGGAATCGTTTAGAAGGCGTGGCTTAGTAGCAGTGGATGTACTTAGTGGTAACAGACTGAGATTACTGCCAGGGTAGTCGTAGGAGTGGGTTATTTACAGTAGGAGTACCTTGATGACAGTGAGAGTGACTGGATGGCAGTGGGAGTGGTTTTATGTTAGTGGGGGTGGCTTAGTGGCAGCTGGGGTATCTCAATGGTAACTAGGATGGCCAATAACTGTTAGGATTTGAATGGCATTGATGTAATGGAGGTGGGAGTGACTTGGAGCTTAGTGGCAGCAGTGGTAACTACGGAGTCTCTCAGTGGAATTGACTTAATGGAGGTGGGAGTGGCTTATTGACAATGAAAGTGGTGTAATGACAGTGGGACTGATTTAATGATAGTGGGAGTGATTTGATGACAGTGGGAGTGGTTTGATGACAATGGGAGTGGTTTGATGACAGTGGGAGTGGTTTGATGACAGTGGGAGTGGTTTGATGACAATGGGAGTGGTTTGATGACAGTGGGAGTGGTTCGATGACAGTGGGAGTGGCTTAGTTGCAAGAAGAGCTGCTTTTGAGCTACTATTTCAGCAAAAATCGGTATATGAGACTATACTTTTGTGAAACTAAACATTAACTCTTGAGATACTTTAAGGCACTTTTTCAGATAGTCTAAGGCATTTTCTGATCGATTTTTATTGATTCCCCGGTCAGTTTTTGTCGGCGAAAGATTCCATTTACAGAGCTATGTTCATAATTTCGATAATGTTCATTTAGCCACAGTGAGATAATTTACTGCAACTCTGTAGTTGCCATTAGCAGTACCTATAAACCTTTTATTAGATCGCTGCTTTTGATGTTAATGTCTTATGTATGGCTTCAGGAAGACTCCCCAGACACGAAACACGATGGCTTTCTTAATGACTGTTTCATTGTTGCAATTCAACGCTGATTGTCTTTTTGCACTGCCAAGAGTTAAGAAAAAAAAAGTAAGTTCTGGATGTTTGGGATTATAATCCTGTTTGCTCCTTCTTCCCTAACTTTAAGATTGACTCCTCAGATGTGCTATTGCAAATGATTCTCGTCTTTGTAATGCTCTCCAGGGTCTCTATTAAGACCCTTTTAGATCGTGTAAGTCTGGATTTGATGGTCTTGGGCAGATGGTCCTGTCTTCCAGAAATTAAAGAATTATTCTGGAAATGGAGACAGTTTTCCCAAATGACATAAAATGTTTCCCAGGTGACTCTTGATGTACTACACCGTGACAAACTTAAAAGTCTGTTTGTTTTCTTTCTTTTTTTTTTTTTTTTTTTTTTTTGCATTTTGGCTCTTGCCAAAAGTGTTACTGAACTAAGACATCTTCAAGAAGTTTGTAGAGTTCATTAAGGAAAATCTTACTAGACATTTCCAAGAACATTTTAAAGAAAACTAATTTGACGATTGTTTTGGATTTACGTCTTGAAAATAATTCCAGTTTAATTTGGCTTTGACAACTAACTCTGGTGGAAAATATACAGACCGGATAATTGCACATATTCTCCAGGCCCTGAACGTTTGCCCTATGTTTTAGTACATGATGTGAACCCGGATAATTGCACACCGGATAGTCGCACATATTCTCCATGCCCTGAACTTTTGCCCTATGTTTTATACATGATGTGAACCCGGATAATCGCACACACCGGATAATCGCACATACCGGATAAATGCACATACATTACAAGCCCCATGTGCAACTTTTGCATAGAATTGTGACCGGATAATTGCATAAACCAGCACAAACCATTTTCGGCTTGCCAGGTCGATGTGCAATTAAGCGGGTTCAACCATATGCCTATATTTGGCCATATGGTTTAATCTTTACTATATGTACATGTATGCAATTCCTGTCCAATATGGCCTATAATGACAACTCGGATTCTAAGTATGGTCCATATATATGGTCACTGATGACCTTTCAATGATGACCATGTAAACACGTATGGCCATCAGTGAAAGAAAAATCACTTAAAATGACCGCCACGATAGGCGATATATTGAATTTCCTAAAATGTCCAGACTGGCTCCTCCTACAGTTATAAAAGTTTAAGTTGACCACGGTTTAAGTGATAGGTTTTTATACATCCACTGGACTATATTGAATTGCTAAATTGCACCCTTGCCAACATTTGATATTCAAGACTTGGGACCCTTCACAATGTGATTTTTATTCAGTCATCAGTATTGTCCTTGTTTCAAAGCAGTATTTTTTATGCCTGGGATTGTTTTCCTTACTTTTTATCTACCAATTTCGTTTTTGTTTATTTATAACAATTGACCAAAGCAAACTCTGATTGTTTTCTTCAATTGAAATGGTTTTACCATATTTGAATTGAAATCCTATAAAATAAACTCTTCTCAATTTACTGCTAACGTAAAACAAATTGTGTATCAACGACGTCATGGCTGCGTCCGTAACAGGGTCCGTAAAAGGTTGTGGTGACCTTTGACCCTGTGGTTTACCCCTTTGGCATTGATTCTGGTTCACCATTTTGGTGAGTTTATTCATGGTCAAATACTTAATCGACCGGCAAATTTCATTAATAGGGAAATATAACCCCCAAAACTTACCGTTGACGATTATGTCACATGTCGACATGTGCACATGTGTGTGATAACGATCCCCAAAGTGGATCCAAACCGTGTCTTTTTTCCAAATGCACATGTGCCCGATCGTTTAAGGGAATAATTTTAAAAAACATGGCGACTCCGAGAACGTTTTTACTGTTGGAACTAATTTAACGCGATTTAGACAGTCTGCGCATGACGGAAAGTCATTAAATTTAACGGCGCTCCTAAATACCGTCCGTTGAGGAACGCTTTTACTGTTGGAACATATTTAACGCGATTTAGACTGTCTGCGCATGACGGAAGGATACCGTTCGTTCAACGTATTAATCACGACACTGGTGAACGGAGCACTGTCGTCAACATTGACTGCTAAAAGTAATATAACTTGGAATTTTACCGTATTTTATTACCGTCGTTTTCCCTACGGTAAGTGAACGGTTGGGAGATTGCTAAATTTCCATATTTTTGGAGTCCATTAAAAATTGAACGAAAATTAGACTGGTCGAGGTCAGGAGGTCAGGCGTACATATTTTCGACAATCGGAATTTGGCCCATGACGTCACCACATTTCAAGTGGTTTTTTTTTTCTGAATGCCAACACACAGAAGGAGCCTGGAAACAGCCAAAGAAAGACATGCCCGTGGTGCTTCATGGACCGCTACCTAAGGGCCTTTGTGGTCCCATCCTTCAACATCAGCTAAGTGCATGGTTATTTGCTTTTTTGACCTTAGTGGTGTAACTTTATTTAGCAACCTTACGATCGAGTTTTTGGTCTTAGTGACCTAACAATATTTCGCCTTATTGAGGTAAAGGTCTTTGTGACCCAAGATATCTCGGCGGACCAGGGTCTATGTCCTGGGACAGCGAAGTTCGGTTTTTTCAGATCCAAGGTCTGGTTTACTTGGCCTTTGGATCATACATTGTACCTTATGAATGACTTGATCCATTTTTGATCCATTGGACATTCCTGGAATAAATTTGCATGGGACCCAAGAACTTAGGCCCTCTAAACATCATCCTACTCAACATTGTGGGTAATGAATTATGATGGGTAATGACAAGTGTTTACCTGCTCTTATTTTGACATCTCTGCTGACAACGACCCCAGAGGGATTGGAAGCAAAGCACTTGTAGGTGACGGCATGCACTTCCGGTCGATAGTCGTCTGCCCGGAAGGGGAAGAAGTGCAGGGTGCCATTGGGGAGGACCTGTCTGAGGCCGGGGATGTTGACGATGGCCGTGCCGTCTGCCAGGGCCCACTTGACCACTGGAGGTGGGGAGCCTCTGGCCAGGCACTCGATCCACTTGCCCGTGGCATTCGAGAAATCCACGAAACTCGGGGGCTCCTGAACGAAAGTTGGACCCTGGAAGTCGATTATACCACAAACGCCTGTTGGGAGAAAAAAAACCAGAAACATGTTTAGTATTTAACATTATAATGGAATCACATTCCAAAAGAACCTTGAGAGTATTGTATTGGTCAGTAACTTATATCGAGAGCATCTCGATGGGCTCTCGTCAGTTTTTACTCTCAAGTGGAGTCTGACAGATCTAGATGTTATATTGTAACATATTGCAGACATATTGCAGAGCAGCTTGTGTGTATTGCAGAGAAGCTTGTGTGTATTGCAGAGCAGCTTATGTGTATTGCAGCGAAGTTTGTGTGCATTGCAGCGAAGTTTGTGTGCATTGCAGAGAAGCTTGTGGGCATTACAGAGAAGCTTGTGGGTATTGCAGAGAAGCTTGTGGGTATTGCAGAGAAGCTTATGTGCTCTGCAGAGAAGCTTCTGAGTATTGCAGGGAAGCTTGTGAGTATTGCAGAGAAGTTTGTGAGTATTGCAGAGAAGCTTGTGTGCATTGCAGAGAAGCTTGTGGGTATTGCAGAGAAGCTTATGTGCTCTGCAGAGAAGCTTCTGAGTATTGCAGAGAAGCTTGTGTGCATTGCAGAGAAGCTTACAGAAACAACCAACATCTAACAACACCTGGATAAGGCCCAATATACTAATTCATCGTGGTTTCATGTAGGATATTAGAAACAACTCTCAAACTGATCATTTAAGATGTTCAACACCGTATCACCATGAGATAAACCCCAAAAGATATAATTTTCCTTTTCGTGTATATTTTTAACAAGGTATAGCATTTGGATATCTGAAAAGCTTTTCAGACATCCTGCATATGAGCAATATTTGATGAATAAATCATGGAGGATTTGAAAAATAACTTATTTGTACTCGTCTTTTCCTTCATTTTTCCTCCCGTTATCAATTTCAACCCCTTTTCTCGTAACAGAAAATCCAAAAAACGTATTACTAGGCCAGTATCTCTTTGTTTTCAGGCTTTTTTTGTATTTGTGTTAGGATCTTTCAGTTTTTTGTCTGAGGTTTTTCAAGATAAATCTTATTTGAAATCGTAGAAATGTCAAGAGCCATTCACCTCGCGAGCACTTTGCATATTATCCGCTTTCTAAATTTTTAAATAATATTCATGATTGCACCGATTTCAGCCGAAGGAAAAAGGGGGGAAAGCATATACAGAATAGGACGAACATCGAGGATCTCATGAATAAATGAATAAATTATAGATTTGGGTGGAAAACACGGATGAAAGTAGTCGTTATACTAGAAAAGTACAATGGCAAATATTGAATTTGTAGGACCCTTCGTGCTTAGGAACCGTGTAAAAACCCCTTTTTACCCCCAAAAAAGCTTAAATGGAGGAAATCTATAGGTTGCTAGGATACATTTTCCAAATTGTTCTATGTCGATTGTCGAAGATATTTACAATATACAGGGGCGTCTCGAATAATTGCAGTCTGCGATGAATTATTGATCGCAACACTTAAGTGGAAGTCGTTAAATGAAATTAAAAGCTCGAAACTTGTGCTAATTAGTAGACTAACCCGCAATTAATTAACGTTGAACCTCGAGAAAAGCGCTTTTGATCAAGTCAAAATTATAGTTGTGACTTGGATAATTTAGCACAACTTAACCAGAAGGAACAATTATCTAGGATCATTCATACAATATGTCCATTTTATCCCAAATATTTTTCTTTGGGAATTTAACGAGACCTTATTTAGTCAAATTACAGAAAAGCTTGCGTGTACTGCAGAGAAGCTTATTTGTTCTGCAAATAATCTAATGTGTATTGCAGAGAAGCTTACGTTTACTGCAGAGAAACTTGTGTGTATTGCAGAGAAGCTTGTGTGTATTACAGAGAAGCTTGTGTGTAATGCAGAGAAGCTTGTGTGTATTGCAGTGAAGCTTGTGTGTATTGCAGAGAAGCGTTTGTGTATTGCAGAGAAGCGTTTGTAACGGGGGCATCCTCTGCCGAAATGAAAGGGATGTAATGTCCTTAAACATGGAATACCCTAACATGTAATATGTTAAAATGTTAACTTGTTGACCTTTCATTCCAGTTGTACCGAAAAATCTTTGAAGCAAGAAACAAATTTGCAGGAATTGCATTTTGCCCCAATACAAAAGCTTCTTTGCAATGTACTGTAGGACCACATATTTACAAATCGCATCATTACATGTCTGAAAAATATGTAAAATATAACCATATATGGGTGTGAGAACTACAGATTTCCATATTTAGCCATGGCTGGACCATATGCATTTTTTCTTCTTCTGAGGAGATGCACTTAAAAAGCCACATTTACACAACAAGTATTTTAGAACCTCTTTTCGAAATTACTTGCAGAAATTGGGAAGCAATAAGGATGAACATAAAAATAACCAACTTTGAAAATATGCTCCTTCTTAACAGATCTGGAACTATGCTTTTAGATCGTTATTATTCATACACAATTTTATTTTTAAATTTCATTTCTGCGGATCTTTAAAGGGAATGAGGGAGGGATATAAAGATGAAGATTCCCATAGCAATCTTCAGATCTAAAATATTAAATCTTGGATAACCCGAAGATGCAAACACGTTTTATGATCACATTTTATCGTTCAATTCAAGTGGAGTCCAAAAGAGAGAGAGAAATATGTTCACTAAAGTACTCTGGCTTATATTACACTACAATAACATAAAAACATTTGGACGAATGTTTGTTCTTTTTTACCTGTTTATGTTGTTGAACACTGAAACCCAGATAAAGAAAGTAAACATGAAAATTGGGCATCAAGTACTTAAAACCTGAACCTCTGCTACATTGTTTAAAGAAATCACAACGTACAATCAGCAAAAAATGCAGAAAATCTTACATCACCCTGCATATTATAAAATTATTTTACAAATTATTATTGAAGTTTTATTTCAAGTACTTGTCGAAATTCATTCTGTGGTTCTCCAAGATGGCTGACCATGGCATCTCCACCATATTGGAATGCCTCAGATATCTAAAATATCCGCCTGTGGGTTACTGTTTGTTGTTTCTCTGACCATGATCATAAAAAGCATCGTGTAATAAAACCCACTTCCCCCTGCCTTCATTTTATGGCGAGTGAAAGCAATTTAGAAGCCGCAAAGGATGTCGGGAAGGACCCGGAACAATCACGATATTAAAACCTGGGGAATTCTTGTACCGCCTATGCTAATGACCCACGATGCATTTTTAAAATTAAAAAAACGCCCTCTGGTGACCAATTCATCTCTGGAGGGAGTGTCTGAATGATGGGTCATCTAGATCCTCTTTTAGAAAAAAAATACCTCAATTTGTACAAAAACATGTCTGGGAACAGAAAATGTTAGCATATTTTAAACTCCTACTTTCAGATTTTTGGAGCATCGATATTACGATATAATTCATATCGATATACTTAATCGTCCCACATATTCGACGCTACAAGTCAATAAGGCCCTATTAATATTGGTCTATTTTATTTCTGACATTATAGTGCAATATCTATGCACCAGATCAATATCACAAATTGATGCATTAATTCAACAGAATAATCTAAATGGCTAGTTATATCAACATTGTATAGCAAAACAACTGCGCAGATCGATAATTAATCGATAACACAATTGTTATACCAATCTTCAAATGACAGAATCGATATGAGAATATCGATAGCCAGAAGCGATTCAACAGTATTCATATGCCCTAACATATCGATACATCCTCGAAAAACTATCACATCGATACATCCTCGATAAACTATAATATCGATACCCTCTTGATTAACCATCATAACAATACCACTTAAGTACAACTATCACTTGATGCTCTGAATCAAACAATTCTGTCATATCGATGCTTCGATTCGATATTGTTGTATCGATGCTCAGATTCGATATTGTCGTATCGATGCTCTGATTCGATATTGTCGTATCGATGCTCCTATTCGATATTGTCGTACCGATGCTCAGATATTGTCATATCGATGCTCAGATTCGATATTGTCGTATCGATGCTCAGATTCGATATTGTCGTATCGATGCTCCTATTCGATATTGTCGTACCGATGCTCAGATATTGTCATATCGATGCTCAGATTCGATATTGTCGTATCGATGCTCTGATTCGATATTGTCGTATCGATGCTCTGATTCGATATTGTCGTATCGATGCTCCTATTCGATATTGTTGTATCGATGCTCAGATTCGATATTGTCGTATCGATGCTCAGATTCGATATTGTCGTATCGATGCTCAGATTCGATAT
>JAUJYV010003311.1:0-10284 GCA_033995625.1 Ophyiulus pilosus | reverse complement strand
CAGGATTGGATCCAAGATCAGGTAAGTTGCTTCAATTTACCTAACTTAAATTAGGGCGCGCTACCTCTTTAACAACAGGAGTAGGGGTCACCGCGGTAGCGTGGGGTTACCAAACTTCTGAAACTGGTACTCCTAAATCGCTCGCATGTAGATGGGCCAGCTGGCGGATTAAATCACCATGCTTACACAACATCTGGTTCCACTCCCGCTCTCGTTGTTTCACCCCGATGGATAGTTCGCTGATTAGCGTCGAAATGTCGTCCATGGACGATCCTCCTCCGCGCGCACTGAAGTTGGCCGCTGCTGGCGTGGCTGCGTCCCGTGGGACAATTTCGTAGAAATCCGGAGACAGAAACTGCTCACTTACGGCACATGTGATTTCTGTGGTGGCACTTTCGGTGGGGCCCGCGGTTCCGGTTTGGCCTAATGGACTCAGGCTCGAGTCCGAACGTCCCCGTTGAACACGTCCACGACCGATGGCACGTGCACGCCATGCGTCCGCGTTAAGCCTATCCTTTGTCTCCTGGGCTTGGCCACTTTTTCCCTCCATTACGCGAATAATTTTCAGCTTTTTGAAGCGCGTAACACAGGTTTCCGCTGCAGGATGATTTAAATATCTGCGCGTACTTTTATTCCACTCGCTGCTTCTGCGTTTTTTGGTGCATATCGATGAACACGGGTTCGTCGAACTTGGCATGGCACACGCCTTCTTCATGACTCGTGTCCCGTCGTGCGCACTCTCGCAAGAACTGGAAGTCTCTGGTGGTCCACACTCTGCATACCAATCCACGATCGTTGATTTTTGCTGCTGCATTTTTTTCTTAAACTGCTCTTCCAACAACTTTTTCAAACTAACTGATTTTTTTCTAATCTTAGTTTTATGAGGGAAAGTTGGGGAGTTAAGTTCCCAAGGTTTGGGACAAGATTCTCAATTTTTTTATTGGTTGTTGACAACTGGCTATCCCCAGGACCTAAAGTCCTTTGGCAGCACATCTGGATGTTTCCCAACAATGACTCCCCCTTTACGACTGAAACATGATCCATATCTGTTTGGGGCAATAAACTTTCGTTACTTGGGACATCACAACAGTGCACAAAAACACTGCTGACCTCTACCAAGGTTCTCTTTCCAGGAAGCCTTTTAAAAGCCAATATATTTAGTTAACAAGTGCTCAACGGGTTGGACATCCCCATTATTGTAAAAGGAGGGGTTAATTACGTCTAAATACCGGGGCACCCAATTAACTGGCAACCTTTTGATATAAAAAAATTAGCTGCCGAGATCACTTTCTAGATCGTGGTCTTATGCTTGTTCCGAGTCCATGGACTTAGGTGGTCCAATTCCTCCAATTGCGAGAAATGGACCAATGCCAGTTTGTTGCAACACCATGAACGCCTTTTTGGGTCCATGATGCCTTGCTGAACTACATAATGGTAGCTCATATGCGCAATTTCAAGGAACGAATCTTGAGTATGCAGCCTTATGCAAGAATTGATTTGGGGAGCGAGTTTTTCCATTTCTACAAAATTAAATCTAGCAGGCTTTCTAATACCAATCCCAGAACTAGACACGCGCACTGCCTCTTGGTTAATTGCATCAATTTCATGCAAATTATTACCTAAGGAAAGTGGCGGAGAATTTGAAATTGTGAAAGTGGGTGGTGCAACACAAGCGTTGTCATGCTCACCTGACATAGGAGGCAACGAACCACTTACGTCCTCACTAATGCGTTAAATTTCTTTTGTCTTTTTAACAGGTTCAACAGCATTGGGGACGTCCACGGATGGTCTACTCGACTTTGTAACTGCCAAGTCGTCATCATCTGCATTGGGAGAAACAATTTCAACAGGACTTTCATCCAGGTTATTAACATCATGCTCATTCCTAATCTTTGCAGGTCGACCGCGTTTCTTTTGTCTCAACATCGGAACTTCCGGTGTTGCGTCGGTGACATCATTCTGTGGATACTTTCGTAACTCCCCTTCATTATAAATCCCTAAGATGCTCTCCCTAGAGTGATCCTATATTTCATATGTATTGGGACTCACCACTTTGTGTATGTAGTAGGGCCCGTCGTGACGAAGGGCCAGTTTGGCTGAAAAGGATTTACTTTTCGAGCTATTCACGTGTGTAGATACCAGTACTCTATCACCAACGTCAAACTTTCCACCCACAACTCCAACGTTGTGTTCTTCTCTGCGTACGTCCTGCGCAAACTCTAGGTTTGACTGGATTTCCAAGAGTACTCCAGACATTTCCTCTAACCAGGAAGTCAATGAAGTCTCTGAAAACTCTCTGTCATGGCACAGTGCATGGAATATCATGAGATTGTTGCATGGCGACCTGCCCATTCGGCCAAACTCCAGAAAAAATGGTGATTGACCCATGGTCTGATTCATCGCCGTGTTCATGGCCCATCGAATGGCTGGAAGTTAAAAATCCCACTGGGTGTGATTACCTAACACCTCAATGGCGAGTTTGGACTTCCGCTCGATGTTTCCGCTCGACAGGATTGGCCTGAGGGTGATACGCTGCCACCCTCTGTATCTCAAATCCCATCATTCCTGCTGCCACTTGCAGTACACCAGAGGTGAATTGGGGCCCGTTGTCACATTTGACAATCCTCTGCATCCCATACCACAAGCAAATTTCATTTGTGAGTAACGAAATGATGGTTTTAGCTCTTGTATCTGCTACTGGGAACATCTCCATGTAGCCTGTCGTGATATCACTGACAGTAAAGATACTGGTGTATTCACCCTGAGTTTTGGGTAGGGGTCCAATTAAGTCTACACATATGGCCTCAAACCTAGGCGGAACTGGTGGGCTGGTGTAAACAGCTCGTCTACTGACGTTTTCAGGTTTGAACTTCGCACAGTCCACACATTTTTCAACATAAGAAGTTACATGTTTCTTCATTCCTGTCCAGAAGTATTTCTCCAAAATGCGGGAATATGCGCCTTGTACACATTGGTGACCGGCTTCATTCCGCGAATGATTCTACGAAATCACTCTGTTCTGCAGCCATTTTGTTATTACGAACTTAGGCTCATCGAGTTTTACAAACTCCAGATGGCGGTATAAAATCTCGTCCAATAAAACATAGCCTCACATCAAATAGGTGCGTGCATCAGCTGCGCCCTTACTTTCCACGGATTCTAACGCTTCTATTATCCCTTTCACTTGAGGATCTTCCATCTAGAATTGTCGAAATTCCACTTTAGTGATGGGCTCCTCGTCCGTTAGGAAATGGTGGATCGAAACCACTGGCTCAGGATCGACGTCCGAGTCCATTCCTGTTGGTCTAGACATTAAGTCAGCTAGGGCATTCAATTTGCCCGGGATACACTCAACTTCGAAAACATGGTTTTGAAAACCAAGTGTCCGTCTAGCTAATCTGCCTTGGGGGTTATTAAGCGTAATTAGCCACCGCAAAGGTCTGTGATCAGTGTGGACCACAAATGGCATTCCGTCGATGTAACCTCTAAATTTCCCTATTACCCAAATTACTGCTAACGCTTCCCTTTCGGTGGTAGAATAATTACGCTGAGAAGGGTTAAATAGTTTCGAGGCATATTCGATGACGTGGTATGGAGGCTCATCTCCTTGTACCAACACGGCCCCCATAGCATTCATACTTGCGTCAGTGAATAGTCTGAATCCCTTCGCGAAGTTAGGCTGAGCTAATATGGGTGCCTCGCACAGTTTCTGCTTCAAAAGATTGAAAGCAGTGCAGCACTTATCATCAAATTTCAAGGCAACATCCTTCTTTAGTAAAGCATATAATGGTGTGGCGATATCCAAATTTTTCCCAGCTTGCGAGCAGGGCCCATCCGCGTTTTCGGTCCACGCAGGATGACTCTGTGGCCCCCTTGTGGCATCCAGGATAACTGACCAGGGTCAGTTAGCTCCCTTCCTCCCCTTTGTTTACCCTTTTTCCCAGATGGACCAGCCCGGGTCAATTTGTATCGGCCGCCATCTTCGTATTTCACTGCTTACTGGAATAACCATCGACACCAACCACCAATATGTTTCTTTTGTTTCTTCATTTGTGCGAAATATTGAGAATTAAAATTGTAAGTTTTAGTTTATTCCTTCGGAATGTTTTTCTTTGGGCCATGTTTTTGTCCGTGGCCAGGCCCCAACTTCTATCAATGGTAGCAGAGCGTGGTTCCAGCCCACCATGCTCTGGAATGGTCCTGGACCCACCAACGTCGCCCAAAGAAGACTCCGGCCGGCCGTCCGCGAAGGCGCGCGGACGGCCAACTTTGGTCAACGTTTTCCCGCGCTCGCCGAGCGCGGGAAAAGACGAATTCAACCGGCCGCCCACGATGGGATGCAGGCGGCCAAACCATCAACGGATTTTCCCGTGCTCGTCGAGCACGTGAAAACAAATTACCGGACTGCCGTCCGCGGAGGGCTGCGGACGGCTAACATCTTCCGCTGTTTTCCCGTGCTCGCCGAGCGCGGGAAAGGACCGATTCGGACGGCCGCCCTGGACAAAGTCCAGGCGGCCAACTCACCATATGACTTTCCCGTGCTCGGCGAGCGCGGGAAAACAAATCTGTTACAATTTCCAGGGGTCAGGGGCCTAAATTTGTCCCGCTTGCAAGCAGGGCCCTTCCGCGCTTCGTCCCCACGACAGGGCGACTCAATGGCCATGCTAACTGACCGGGGTCAGTTAGCACATCCCTTAAACCCTTCCTCCCCTTCGGCCCTCAATTTTCCCGGGTGAGCTAGCCCGGGTCAAATTGTCCCGGCCGCCATCTTCGTTTTTCTCACTGAGTTCCAACCACCATGAACACCAACACCACAGTGCATCTTTTGGGTTTTCTTTTATTAAACAAAGTGAGTTTATTTATTTTTTAAAGTTTCATCGTTTCTTTTTGGGAGTATGTTTTGGTCCGAAGCCAAGCCCCAAACACCCTCAACAAAATCGTCAGACAGCCGTCCGCGTGGGACCACCGACGGCCAAAACCTCACGATGTTTTTCCGCACTCGACGAGCGTGAGAAAAGAAATGTTCGACGAACCTTCCGCAACGGACAGCGGGCGGTCCACCACGACAACGAGGACGCATAGCCCGACCAAGGAGAGGGCGGACTGTCCCAAATTTTATAATTATTTTGATTGTTCTTGTAATCATTTTTCACAAGATTTATTCGCAGGGATGGCGGACCGGGACGAAGACTTCGCCATCGAGTCATCCTCCGTGGGCCGTTTCCGGATCACGTGCCTGGAGGAGTATAACTACTCGACCTGGTACCGTGATCTGAGGATGGCCCTGATGAACCAGTCCCTCACCAGATTCGTTGCCTTGGACCGCAGGGATCCTCCCGAATCGGCCTCGCAAACCGAAAAGGAGAAATTTCAGGATCGTTGCGACAAGGCATTTTCGATCATGTACTTCTCGGTAAGTGGTCACTTACGCCCAACTCTCTTTCAGGGGTACGAGGATGGTAGAGATTGCCACAAGGTCCTGGAGCACATACGCCGCACCTACGAACCATCAACCCGGGAAAGAACCTGGCAATTATTCTGGCAATTTTACTCCCTTACCATGGAGCAAAACGAATCCATTAATGCATATCTCGCCCGTGTCGAGGAAGTGGCTTCGAAAATTCGCGACACAAAAGTACCGTTGCCAGAGATACTCTTCACCTTTCAAATGATGAGGGGATTACGCCTTCGTTCGCGCTCAAATAAAATGAAATTGATCAATGCGTGGCCGGACGAGGATTTTACCCCCAAACGGGTGAAGGAGGCCCTGATCGCCAAAGCACAGAGCGTTCGCTTCGCTCTAAATCCCCTAATAAGGGTTACTACAGATCAGAAAACACAATTTCCAACTAATTAACGGAAATACACTCAACAAAACTATCCACGAGGCAGAAAAATGATGGGCCTGATCAAAACAAGGAGAACTAGCAAATTTCTATTCTACCACTATGCTACCAGTTATTTCTCACTCTCTAATCCCCAAATAAGTAGTTCAGTCCTCGCAATTAAGGGTCCTAAGAATCTACGGATGAATTTTTGAATTCTCCGTGGCAAAAAATTAACAATGGTCTTAAAACCAATAACATCAGTCTTCACCAAAGTAAGTTTTACTTCAGTGCTCCACGTTGGGTGCCAATTGAAAGACACCGAGTCCTAATCCTAATTTACCTGACGTAGTGTCATAAGTCCGGACACACGTCACACATAAACCTAAACGGAATTTTGTCACCCAACCCCATGCTAACACGTGGGGTGACTACAGTGGAGGTTCCTCTACGCGGTGGTCCCAAGACTAGGAGGACCTTTGCGTAGCCCAAATCCAGTCTGGCCCGGATCCCGATTACTTAAGACAGATCTCAAGGATCTTGGCCACCCTTCCCTATCAGGTGTAATACCACCTCCCTAGCAATTTCACGAGATTTCCCACGTCCTACCAACAGGTGCTGGAAACTCACGAAAAAGGAGGATTAGTTATTGCCCAACTCTGAAAGGAGAGTGCGATTATACACTTTAATACTAACCCGCTCGACCGGTCCACAAGGACACGTCAATTGTAAATGTTTTACCAAACAACCACAGCCTGTTCGGCCCCAGAGATGATCGGAACGTCTGCACGATTGCAGGTCGCTTTTGCTATCTCCCAGGTTCCTGAAGACTTCTCCGAACAGTCCTGCAACTGGATTGATTACCTTGGATCAGGAGGATGTGAGAGGGAACAGGATCTGGAAAAGCAAGATTACCCACACACTATTGCTCCCTATGATGGCACATGCAAGTCCTGACTAAGTTTGGGATTCTCTTGCGAGAACCACAGCAATAACCCTAGCGCTAGAAAGATTACAACCAAACAGTTTACAATCAAGATATAAACTTTAATTAACCTCAGTAGAGAAACAATACAATGAGATGGTGAGGGCCCTAAAGTATCAAGACAATAGGCGTCGCGAGTATCACATCAACGAATCCTAGAACTAACCCTAGGAATGTAACAGCAAACTCTACACAAACTCATCTAACAGAGGTACAATGAAGGCGAGGACTTAACATCAACTACAACCACGATCATGCATTAAACTTGTAACAAGGGGATAAGCCTATCATTAAACTGATAACAAATCAACATCAAATTTCATAATTCAATTCTCACCCCTGCCTCAAGTGCTCCACAGTTCAGGTCCTTAATTGGGCGAGATGAACTCTCAGGCCCCAGCCAATTCCAGGTAGTGCTTCCCCGAGTGTACATGCAATCCTACTACAAACTGATTATTCTAATCCTTTGAGAATCTGCAGTCATCAGGATGGTCTGGTCCTTCAATATCAATTGGTCCCTAAACTCATGCCCTGTACTTCAACACTGACTGTTCCCTGAACTTCCTATCCAAAATTCATTCTTCAAAAATGACATTCTATAAAGTGAGATCGATCCAAAATGGATTTGCCCCTTATATACCTAGTGAAACACTCAGGAAGGGCGTCCTTCATTCTGAACCAATGGGCACCGTACTGGTGCTATTTGCGTTCTTAGGCCTCAGGTTTCAGGAGGAGCCCTTACGCCTGATCCCTCGGATTACCCTTTATTACCCTGCACTACAGTTGCAAAATCAAAGCCTCCATTGTGGCTCTTGACCCTTGCTGACCAGGGGGTATAAGGTAATGGGGGGGGGGGGTTCGAGTTGCTCATCCGCTTGGCAACCAAATGACTATGTGAAGTCTAGATTTAGATTTTTGCTTCCATTCCGCAAGTCTCAATAGTTTGCTAATTGACTTGTTTTCATCGCTGCAGCCGACCCTATGGCATTAGCCTATAGCTTAGGGGCGCGCGTCTGGACACCATAACAAGGGCTTAGTGTCCCCTCATTTAATGTCATTGAAATAGGGTGCCATTCGGCAGTTAGGGATATTTTACCACTCCAAAAAGAGCCAACCCTCCCAATACTTTCCTAAATTGTGCTCAGCAAACACGCGAGGACAATTTCCAAAAAGGACAACAAAAGAAAAACAAATAATATTTCTTAGAGGGTTGACACAAAGTGACGCAAGAAAATGACATAATATCGATAAATCTTTGGCATGCTAATACTTTGGTATACCTCGTGTAGACCAAGATGCCAAATTGAAGTTCCTACACATTATTCGAAACTATGAAAGACTGATAGTTTGACATAAGTAAGGGTTGCTCAAAGCATTGGTATTAAAACACAGACTTTATTACGAGATTGCAAGCGTACAGGCCACCAGACAGAGACGCGTCTGGAGCGCGTCCAATTCGGCGCAGTGCATGCAGCTTCAACAATTCGTAAAATTGCACTCATAGTAATAAAAATATGAATAGATACTCAATGGTAACATGGTTTAACAGTTCGTAAATGCGATCATGAAGGAAACCGCGAGAGCAACGTCCGAACAAAAGTTGAGCGTGCCTCCTCGAGCGAAAAACAACAGTGGTTTTGGCACAAAAACATACAAGTGTAAAATGCTACATAAAATTTGGCTAAATGTGATATAACAGGAAAGTATGCGTAAAAAAACTTAGGCATTTAAGCAAGCAGTATAAAAATATGAAAATTTATTCGCAATCCTGAGTAGAAGGACACTCATGCTATCCCTCGTTGATTTCGCAGCGACGTAACGGGGGATCATCGGGCGTGAAATTGGAGTGCACAGAATAGGTTAAAAATACAACACCCAAAAAAAATTTCAGCTAAAAAGGAGTATAACAAGCAAAATTTGTACTGTGCAACCTCCCGATGATCAAAATATCACACTTACCCCTTTTATGCGCGCGTTTTCATTCATCTTCTTATCAGTAAGGATAACTTCCAGGGGCCCTTGATCCTGCTGGTGGTGGTCCTCGAAATCCAGGTGCTTGGGGCCTTGGTGGTTAGGGCTCCTCCTCCCAGTCATCGTACTGCTCCTGGTCATCCTGATGACGACGTCCGCGGCGTGCCCCTCGGTACCCGTGCTTGCGGCATCGGCACGGGAATCCGTGCACGCAGCGGTGGCGGTCCCCCTCACACCAACATTAAGGGGTCGCTAGGGCACCTTCAGGTGGGAGCTGTCCTGGGGCGAGTGGCAAGGGTACCATGGAGCGCATCGTGATTTTCACTTGGCACTCCGCACAGTACATTGCATTTGGCTCGGCGACCACAGGTGGAACAGCTGGTGGATCCGCGGCAATAGGGCGATGCACTTCTGATCTCGGAAGGGAGAACAGAGTGTTAAAGTCCGCTGACCCGTACTTTTGTAGAAAAGTAGCGTGGTCGCGTGGGGCATCACCCGGCGGTTCCTGCTATCCACTGGCTCCTTCGTCTGCTTCCTCGACAAATGGATACTTTGCCGTATCCAGCGCTCATTCCGTTACTATTAATGTCGTTGCTGCAGCCATTTCCATCGCCTCTTCTTGTGCAGGGGCGCTCTCGGCCTATGGCGCATCTTCTTCCGCTGGGGCGTCTGGACAGACAATGTCCGCGGCCTCGTCTGGATCCTGGGTGGTCCCATGGGTAGGTCCCTCCGCTGGCTCAGGGGCGCTGGCAAATTTGTCACTGGCGTCCATCTCATCATTGCTGGAACTACTGGAGGACTCAGTAGATACTGGGGCGTTTACTATGGGGGGTCCGTCGCGGTATTGGCTCCAAAGCCATGCTCCGGTTGGACTCCTCGATGCATTCAAAGTATCGCTGTGTCACCGACATCAGTGTCCCTGTGATGGCAGCTTGGACATCACCCATCCATTTTTGGGTGTTAGCAGCTACTTCTTCCAATCGTGCCAATCTTGTATCCATGGTGGGAGTTGTTGGGTTTGGTGTGCAATAAAAGTTCAGAGGCGTGGAATGAAGTTGAATGGTGTATTTATTTATAGGAATCTGTATTCTCACTTACATTTGTAACTGAATCTCCATTCAACATCTTTTGCAGGACAAAAGGAAAAAGACCACACTGCATCATGGATTGACAAAAAGCAAGAAGGCACAAGTGTATCTACCGATGTTCAAACCACAAGTGAGAACAAAGGCAAGATGGCCGCCAATCAAAAAAAACCAAACCCATTCAGTTGCGCCACCCGGTGGGCCAGTCCAAGTTTTGGAAAGTTAACATAGGGGTGCAGGGTAGTGGGGGGCTTACCCTGCACTGCACTACACTACAATTACATGCACTTGCAAATGAAATTGGCTTTTCCACTTCCAGATTTCCGGGACCTCCCCGTAACCAGGATTGGATCCAAGATCAGGTAAGTTGCTTCAATTTACCTAACTTAAATTAGGGCGCGCTACCTCTTTAACAACA
>JAUJYV010003310.1:0-10284 GCA_033995625.1 Ophyiulus pilosus | reverse complement strand
TCGTTCATCAATTTTCATTTTTAGTTAATTGTTTGTTAATAGGGCCTATCCAGCTATATCATGGATTTTACGGAGTGGAGAAATATTCTCGAGAATATACTCGTATCTCAAAGCAAAATTTCGCTCGCTCGACGGCTCGTATCTCAAATATCTAGTATGTCAAGGCACTCGTATCTCGAGGTACCACTGTATAGTGTTAAGTTTTGTAATTACTGGAAGCAGGACGATGATTACAGTATATATTACAACCACGTGATGTATTCCGTTATACGAAATCTGCAATAAGGGAACTTTCCTCACCTACTTTGGCATTGAGGCAAAAAAATGTCCACTTCTGGTATAAAAGGACGCGGCCATGTTTGATATATCAATGAGTGAGGCTCGTTGGCCACTACATGTTGCTGAACTGTTAAATTTCCAACATGGCCCTCTTACTTCTCAAGAATCGAATTTTTGTCGCATATCTTTACCATGATATTAATGTTAAAAATGGCCGTTCTTTTGGGCAACTTGGACGCCGCCATCTTGGGAATACCATGCCTATAGACTCGTATGCCACGAGATGGTGCTTGACAGGTGAATTTCCAACATGGCAGCGCCCTTTTACTTCACAAGAATCGAAGTTTTGTCGCATCTCTAAATATATGTTCACCAGACATTGACGCAAGAAAATGGTCGCTTCTTTAGAGCACGGCCATGTTGGAAATACCACGCCTGAGGTTCGAATGCCAACAAGGGGTACTGAACGAAAATAAGGTTTTTAAATTGGCAACATCTGCACGTAGTTTAGAGTTTTCGTGATCTTAATTGCATAAACTTTAAGTATGTCGATTTAAAAAAAAAAAAAGCATAAATCAAACAGTTGACGCTGTTTCTAAAGACGAAATTGCGTTTGACATCAAAGGAAAACAGACTCGTGTTCGCGTGGAGATGTTACCATTACGAGTCCTAGGCATGTTGAGTGTTTTTCCATCACGATCCGACGGTCGATTTTCTGCCAATAAATACACACTCCGCACTGAGTGGCAAATCCATTTGCCATCACTTTATTGAAACATTTGACCGGCTGTTGACTCGTTGAGATGTTGAACCGTTCAGATAAAACACTCCGAGCCAACGATAACAGGAAAAAATATCTGCGAGGTTTATTATTTGATGGGACAACATTTATTGGGAGATTTCGAGCGGCTAGAGCCATTGATTGGTCTGTATATGGACGATGGACGCCACTTCAATTTGATACACAAGTTCCTTCGTGTTGTCGTCGCGCCAAAAAAAAAAAGGCCTGTTAACCCCCTTAATTGTTCCTTTTTATTGGGTATAAACTGGCTAATCTCTTGTTTGTAAACATTAGGCTCGTGGATTATTGCTCTGGCACCGTTATTGCGCCATGGCCTTTTTTATTTCCGCAGCAGAAGTCAGCTTGTGACGTCATAACGCTCGATGGAGGGCGCCACGCGTGATTGGCACTTTTGCTGGAAATAAATGGTTTCCTCGAAATTGTATCATATACAATTTTTAAAAATGTGTAACTTTTATTTGCATTCAACACTTGTTGGCAGAGTACAGGCCTTATGACATTGCATTCCCAAGATGGCGGCGACCGTTTACTGAAAAGACGACCATCTTGGAAAGTAAATGTTCAAGTCTAATACCGCCGATTATAGGAAGTAATGAACGCGAGCAGTCTATAGCCTTTTAACATTAATTTCCCAAATGGTCGCCTTTGGAATAATAGGACGCGGCCATTTTGGAAAACCAACTTTGAAAAGCTTTTCCAAGATGGCGGCGACCTTTTTATCCAAAGGCCGCAATTTTGAAAAGCAGATGTTTAAAGGTTCATACGCCACTATATGTAGGAGTACAAGTGCTTGACTTTATTGACGATCAGCTCCCCCTAACGGTGTATGCGTTTTTATGTGCCGTCAATATATGGCGCTTTGAGTATAGGATTCTTAAAGTGGTTCCAGAATGCAACAAATTGTATAATATTTTCTAAATTACGATGGATTAAATTTTCCTATACAGTAGACTAAATACAAAATCGACGTGTAATAACCTGACGTTTGAACCGGGCCTATAACGGCTCTGAATAGGTGGAAAGGAAGTACAATCGGCTTACGCGGCGATGTAACGGCTGTGAATCAGCTTACGTAATAATTTCGACTGCTTTTCAGCTAAATTTTGCTTCTGGGCCCAAACGTATAGTTAGTTGTAAGCATATTCAAATCATCGTAGAGGGCGCCTTTACTTTTTCCACACGCTAATTTTAGGCCTAATGCGATGCATCCAGGAGGTATTAAACAATTTGCCGGTTTTTATTAAATTAGGATGTAATAAAAGGTGAGCTAAGGCTCTTAATGAAAATAATCCGACTTTGCGCCTAACGATTACTGAATGGAGATCCGATATTTTTTGCCTTAGAAATCGATTTGTAAAAAAACACAAATGCGCCATTAAATCTTTAATGAAATTGGAAAAATAAACATGAGATGCAAATCCCGTTTTCTCTCTTTTATCTGATGTTTGAAAATGCTTTCAAATTAAATTAGGCCTCGAAAAGAAAGCTACTCGATGACTATCGTTATACTTCTTTCACTGGATGCTCTATAGCTAGCGTCTTTTACTCATTTGCAGTAATCACGTGGAATTCCTTAACGGATTACATCCCGTGTTTGCATGCGAGACTGGCATACTAATATCCTGCAGTAAACATTGAAAGATTATCCGGATTTTCGGAGACTATCAACCCCCTGACAACTTGTTTAAAAGCTGGTTTGTTTAAAATAATGTGAACAGCACCGGGTACATGGTTTGAACAAATGTACTGGTCCCGCGAACATGTTCACAAATGCACTGTGGTGTTCACTAGTGTTTACACGCAATGAACAAGGAAATTCAGTGTTGCAAATTGAAGGTTTTTCAACATTTTAATTGATGTGAATTTCAACATATTCTCATCCATGTTTTGTCAGGTTCCATGAATGTCATGTATTAATTTCATTTCTTTTTTTTCTTTATAGGTAAGTCTGGTCCAAATATTGGATTCTAACCTATGGATTTTATTGGAGTTATACGTTGTGCAGACTACAGTTAAGTGATTTAATGGTTCTCCAAACAACGTCATATTTTCGGTTTATGCAAGGATTAATGACGTCATATAGTTGTGAACTATATATTGTTACGATATCCTGACGTACTTTCCGACCTGGTTTAGCTGAATGCAGGGTGGCCTTAATCGAGTATAATGGTGCAACTAGATTAGTCAGCTGTGGTTTAACGACGCTGATATTAGTTCTCCTGATCGTTATCGTAAACGGAGTTTTAACTGTTACTAATCTAGATCAGTGCGCTGTGATGACTTTATAATGCAATCACTGATGAACTAGATCCAGCATTCGAGTTAACTATTGTAAAACCCATTTAATGACGCTAACCTAGATTAAGTCCAAGTAGTGGCTGTGGATTCAGACCTGCTTTCTCGTATTGCAAGTATATTACAGTCTAAACTTTTGAAATTTTGGAAAATGTACTGGATTGTTAAGAATGACATTGCTTATGTTGTTTCGAATGATAAGCAAGGTGCAGCAGGGTGTAAACAGCAACCTTGAAATTCGGGAAAATTGGGAAATGTGCTTGAATTTTAGCACCTCGAAAAAAAGTCGGGAATTATGCTTGAAATTTGTATTAAAGTTTATGCTGGAATATTCTGTCCGTGTTGGGAAATTTCTGTTCATCGGAAAAATTCTTTAGAAAAAAAGCAAGATAACCTATTTTATTTAAAATTCTTTAGAAAAAATGCCTGACTCCTTTGACAAATAATATTGGTAATTAGTTGTACTTGAAAATGTAAGGAATAAGTCTTGAAATCCCTGAAATATGTGCTTGAATCTTTTCCAACAAATTTGTTGGACAACCTGTGTAAATGTGGGAGAGTTTGGTGGTTTTTTTAATTTTTAAGAAGTTTTCAATAATTATGACCCGGAACTGATCAGGTCATATAAATTACAAAGATTAACAGGGACAGGAACAGGTACATCAGTATAAAGTGCTAAATGCTCATACGCCGCCAGATGGCGCTGAAACGGAGTAAGGTTATCTTTAACCGTTGGATTAAATCTCGTTCTCGTTTACGAGATGGGAAAACGCGAGACTTGAGAATGACTTCCGGTTTGAACCGCGTATCGATCTGCCCGCAGAGATCGATGGTATCGAAAAAACGTCGGTGGCACTTTTATCAATATGGCCGTTTAACTGCAGTATTATTGTTATTGTGCTAATCCGATATGGGGATTGCTGGCGTTAGAGGGTGGGGGAGGCCACGCCATTTGTTTAGATAATATAGACGTAATAACGGAGGGGGATAAACGCCCTTGATTAGCACCCACCTCTCACTCTCTAATTGATGTATGTTTTTCATGTCAAGAAATAATTCACCGGAGCCCAGTGGCACTAAGTTGAAACGGACGTGTGGGGGCGCTCGTGGGGAGGGGGAATGGACTTGGAGAGGGAAATGTGAGGGGTAGGGGTGCGATGCACCACGCTTAATTCCGTGATCAAGCGAATTATGCGGTGTTGAAATCCAGCTTTGTAATTCATTCCCTGTAATTTTATGATTATTATGTAGTTTTTGGACAAAATACCACCTTGTGTCCCCAAAAAGTCCCCAAAAAATTCGCCAAAGATTCCAAAAAAAAGCATTGTCCAACCTTTACCGCAACAGGTCAGTTTTATTCAAATTTATCACCCTTCAGTTAGCATGTAGGTACCATGTGCGCGGGAAGAAGGACCAGTAATATTAGCCCCATGTAGCTCGAAGGCCCATCAAGGGGTTGGAATGACAAGTGAGACCACCTCGCCGGTTACATTTTAAGATTGCCGCCAACAGGTTTGAGTTGCATGGTAAATTAAAACACAGAGTGGCACATGCCTAGGACCTCCCGTCTGGCCCTCATAGAGTCCTACGCCATAGTTTGTAGCATCCGAGAGACACATCTCGCTAATATTGCCCAGTTATAAATCTGGCTGCCCTATGCTGTGCCATCCCTAATTCTTGCACTGGTGTCCAACTCGGTAGTGGCTCGACCTGTCACTATTTCAAATTTGACCACAAACTTTATTCAAGTTTTTAACAGAATTTTCAAGTTTTTCACTGATTAATTTATCCAAATTTTCCAAAGTTTAAAATTAAGTGTCTTCAAATTCATTCAATGTTTTATAATTTTTAAAAAGTTTATTCAGTTTATGCACCATCGTTCAAACATGCGGTTTGTACCATTTATCTGAGTTGTTCATTTTTTTAGTGGTACCCACGGTCCTTGGACCCTTATGCTTAATAATCCAAATTAAGGGCTGTCCTAACCTAATACCCTTACCTCTGAAACGGCCTCGTGTTTGATGTTTCATTCACTCTCCAATTGTCCAGTTCGCATCCTAACCGCCTTGCCTTCACACTTATCCCCCAGTTTTGTTTGCCTTTTGTTGCTCATACACACTGTCGTTTCCCCTTCACCCCCTGCTTTTATCTTTTTTGACCAGCTGCTAAACCGTAGTATTCAAGTGGAAATTAGCAGTGTGCCCTTATGCAGCGAGCACCCCCTAGCGGCTTCACCCTTTTCTATACGTGTAAGGCTGAAACCATCTTTGAAAACCATGTCATGTCGTGCTTGGTAAGCCAAGATGTCTGACCGGTATTCTCTGATACGACCTTACACTATTTCGGCCCCTGCCCATGCTTCACAACCCTCTACCCCTCCTCGGCCGAGAATTAATCGAGTTGAGTCAAAACAACCCCTGGAATATGAATGGTTCTTCTCCAAACACTTGTCGACTATGACCCCACCTATCGGTGAAACACCTGTCATGTATTTGTCTTGGGGCATGGGTGATGACCGCCATCTTTGTTTTGCTCAAACTGAAGTCTTATTTGTGTGTGGGGTATAAAAGCATATTGCCTACATAACTACAATTTATGAAAAACTCTTGTAAGCCGTTACCCAGCCGCGTAAGCAGATTCACAGCCGTTAGCCGATATACTTCCATTTCACCGTCCCTTAAGCCGATTCACAGCCGTTAGCTGTTACATCAAAATAACATTTGCTTTCATGGAAAATAGGCTTTTTTTTGTAATTGGAATACATATTTCGAGTAATATTGGGGGAGGGGAGGGGGAACCAGTTTTTTTAACCCTAAAGATGCTGTTCAAATCTTTTTTTTATGAACTAACGACTACTGTCATGTTTTTTTTTGTTTTGTTTGCTTTTTGTGTTGTCCCTTTTTTTCTAATTGTTATTCTAACAGTGCTTGTTTTTGACCTTTGTTGCACGGAGCCATCAAGGGTCAAAAGCACCTGTTCTCTTGGTAAATTGAGTAATTCCTAAAAACGTGACAAGGTGTTGTTCTTTTTAGGCAGCTGGAATTAGGTGCGATGGCAGGTGGCGCCACTGAAAGCACGCGCGCTTATAATGGTGAAACGGTACACCTTTGATGGTGGTTATTTGATTTCCTTCATTAAAACTTTATTAAGAAACTTTTTTTTACTGGTTACTCGGACCATCTGGCTTTGGAGTTGTATGACAGGTGATTACGGGCTGCAGAATGTCTGTAGCTATAGTTTCACAAAATACCAGTATTTTCAAAAACATTCGAAATATAAAAATGGCTGCAGACAATTCAAACATATGTAGGCGTTACTATGTTGTCCTTACGATCTGTTGTTACACCACCTACACTACATTTGCAATACCTTACGCTACCCTGCTCCTGTACATCATTATATCTGCACTATACACTATATTAGGTCAAGAAAACAAGAAATGTATACTAGCGTAGTGTAGGTAATATATCAATTGCGGAGTAAAAAAAAGCCCTTTCTCATAAACCAACGTTCCCAATTCCATCTACTTAAACAGGGTGTTCAACAGCCTTGAAAATCGGGAAATACTTGAATTTTATCACCTGTCCTCAGTAAAATTGGGAATTCTACAAATAAACATATATTATTATTTTTTTATACAAATTTTCTAGTAAAACTTCGACTAATGTCGCGGTAATTAATCATGCGACGGGTCCTTGAAAATGTAAGGAATGAACCTTTGAATCCTTGAAATACGCTTGATTTGATTTCCAAAAAGTTACAGTTTACATGTACACTTTTAAAGCTTCCAGTTCCTAACAATAGAGTTTGTGCCAGCCAAACGTCTTTATATATACCTTAACGTTAACGACAAAGTAACTTCATTCACGTATGAGTAGAAATGACGTTAGATGCCTCGTTGCAATTTAGCACGTAATTTTTACGACAGGCTCCATAAAGCTGTCACGTGATAAATAACCTGAAAGGATGTTTTTTTATGTGGAGCGCCGTTAGATTTAACCCGCTTGAATGAAATTTTGGTGGGCTTATTTGAAGCCGCCATGTTGTTTTTTTTTACGCCCTGAAACAGCCGTTCTCGTTGTCGTTCTCCTTTACCCATAATCCTATTAACGTGATGGTGGCGCATGCACAGTCCTAAAATAACCAGTGCTGCCAATGTCGTTATCATTAACGGTGGCTGGCACAGACTCTTTTATTTATCCGTGTTAATACACCGATGTCCTTAGTTAATCCATTTTAAAATACACGTATTTATCGTATAAAAAGGTCAGATTTAGACAAAAGCGGACTAATTCCACTTTGTTTTCCTAATTTCGATTAGCTGTTTATCTGCGGTTATCAACGCTCGTTCTTTTTTGCTCTCTCGTTTTAATTAAAAGTATGGTAATTGTAATCACAGCGGGAACAAGTTGAAATTAGTTTTATGAAAACATTTGCATAATTAATGGCCAGTAAGGCTATAATTTAACGCTTTGCTGGACCTTGTTTCCATCAATCAACGATGATCTAATTTGATTATAGGCCGGTCATGAGCCAGTTCACTTGTGCCGAGAGTTATATCGTAATCTACTATTAAGCAAACGAATTGGCCAGGTGCAGGTTCAATGTTTGCAGCTCACACAATTTTCAACCTGGAATTATAGGTGGAATTGGATTTTTATTTTTGCAATATATAATATAATATATACAGTCGATTCCGCTTAATCTGGACACATCCGGCGGAGGCGTTTTGCACCGATTAGGCGACTGCCCAGAATATGCGAAGTTAAAAAATATATACTGTCCGGATTTGTTCTTTACAATTTGGCCCTAATAAATGGCTGCCCAGATTAACCGGTGTCCAGATAAAGCGGAATCCACTGTAATATAATATAATATAATAACACTTTCCCAGCAGAAAATCTACTGCACTTTTTTCAAATTAACTGCAGTATTTTTGCAGTAATGTGCAGTTCCATTTCAAATCAAAACTGCAGTTGGTTTTTTTCACAAAGGAGTGTCCACAATCCCAGCAGAAAATCTACTGCACTTTATTCAAATTAATTGCAGTGTTTTTGCAGTATTGTGCAGTTAATGGCAGAATTTAAAACTGCACATATTTCGCAATTATGCATGAATGGTCGAAACACTGCAGTTTTTTTTTTCCATAATGAAGTGTCCACATTCCTAGCAGAAAATCAACTGCAGTAATGGGCAGTTAATAGCACAATTTAGAACTTCAAATATTTTGCGATTATTATTGGTAGAAAATTGCTTTTTTTTTTTTTTTTTTTTTTTTTACAATTAAAGTGCAGTTCTATATGGCAGAAAAACTGCATTTTTTTGGTTTCATTATACACCATAAAATCTGCACTTAATGTGCTGAAATGCAGTAAGAAACTGCAAGTTTATGGCACTTTATTTCTGCTCGGGTGGACATGCAGATGGCTGACACGTGCAGCGCCCCCAGTGGTGGCGCCGCTCTATCCCAACCCGTATACGGACTAATTCCTAACCATGCAGGAACCGTTTTTATCTGATTCACGAACAACCGTTCTCATGGCTGCAATAAATAGTCGACTGGCGTATACGTAACCACCTGCGATTAATCAAATACACGAACGCGAATTTATCAAGAACCGTGATCGATAGTCGTTAGTCGACACCAGGGGACGTGGTGGGCGACGACATTGCCATTCATGGCGGGTTTGAATCGTTTTGATAAGACGGTAGACTGTAGATAACTTGTAGCGGCCCAACACTTAAATGCTCCTGTTTTAACAAATTAATTAGTTAAATAAATTGTACAAGTAATAGTATTTATGGCAGGTTTCAACCAACCTGTTGCATTGGTCATTCAACTTGGCCATATTAGTAGCATGCGAAATGAATGGTGTTAAAATAACGTTGGTGGGACAGGCCCTTAATAAATTATTTTTATTTTTACATACAGTAAAGTGCTAAAAATAAGGTGATAAGAATAATCAGAACATATTCAGTAATGCAGTGACATGGTTTGCAAACAAACAAAATAATAACATTCAGTGTTGACAAATATGGTCTAACCCTATATATGTTTTTTAGTATCCGTATTATTTTGTCCACCCTCGTGCATGCATGCTTTTTATAGACGAACAGGCTCGTTTTCGCATTAAAAACTAATAAAAGCGAAAATCTGCTTGGTGTAATATGGTTGTAAATTTTATGGACGCATAAATAATTCTTGACATCACCAACGGCTTGTAACTTCCCCTACCATCAACCAAAATTCTTATATTCATCATAATTTTGCGATTCCCTTATATGATATTCACAAACATCTCAGTGTTGTATCATGTTGTTGTATTACTCACTTTCCATATGAAAGGGCTCCGAAATAATTTAATCGTAGTGCCTTTGGTGCGGAAGAACCCCGAATTATCAGTCCTGGTTGAGACCGGAAGCTGGTGGAATAAGGGAGAGATCCGGTTAATCAGGAGTTTAGGCAATTTTTTTTTAATAAATTCCATATTTAATGTATTATTTATATACTGTTGATTAGTAATTAGCTTATTTCACGTGTGATGAGGGCAGAGGGTATTCGATAGCTTTGTCGGAATAGGGCTGGATTTCATGGTCAGTGTGTGGTCAAACATGTAAAAAACGACGAAAATGTACAGCTGCTACTAAGGTATGCCTATGCCAAATGCCCATTGTCTGCTGTCAGCATCTGCCTTAAACAGACGTTATTTTTTTTTAATTCGTCATTCTTTTTGTATTTGTCTGTTAATTGCTACTGTAACTTCCTGCAGTCGTGATAACTGTTAACATTACATGTATAGTCCATATATAGTTGTGTCCATCTGCTTAGTGTACTACAGTAGAACCCCTCTAAACTAATATCAGATGCTGGTCCCAACTCGGGCCTCATAGTCTAATCTAACCCCTCT
>JAUJYV010003309.1:0-10285 GCA_033995625.1 Ophyiulus pilosus | reverse complement strand
CGCTTAACGAGTGTTTCGCATAACGAGCAAGACTCCGGAACCAATTATGCTCGTTATGCGAGGTTCCACTGTATTGCCAATATGCTGTATTTAAACAGCTTATATATAAACGAATATAATTATGCAAATGCTATGCAGATGTAATGCAAATACCTTGTCTGGTTGATATGTCATTGCCCAACGTGTTAAAGTGTTTTATAATATGCTAATACTACATTAACTTTAACAAATTTCCCACAATCCCCTATTTGGAAGAAATGTAGAAAACCAGAAAGTTTTGCACTAATAAGGCAAGGTCTTGTGGTCATTTACAATTCAAGCATTACATGTACTAGGCGATTCTGTGGGTGCAAAAGGTTGGCAATGAACTGCCAGAAAATTCAGGAAATGACACTAGGAGTAGTTTTGAGTTTGTGGGCAAGTTGTAGAAGACTCATCAACAAGTTAAGATGAACAGGCATGGATATTAGTAACCAAGCAGTTTGGGCATGAATACTAAACTTGTAAAATCAGCGTCAAAACGGTGCCTAGAAGAACGGGTCGAAAGGTGAACCGTTTCATTCCAAATCAAGCTTGTCTTGTATTTTCGGTGAATGAAATCCCCCACGGGTAGAATATAGGGTTACTGGCAACTTTAGCACCTCCAATCAAGGAACGGCACCTCTTTCAAGCAATTCTCTATTCAAATCTTTGGGGGGAATGAATTGAATTCCAATGACTCATCGAAAAATTGACAGCCAATTTGATATAGGAAATATGTATGGAAACAGGTGCAATATATAAAAAAAATTGGACTGGAAAGGTAACTAACTACATGTAACTAAGCTTATTATAACAATCTAGAAAGGATCTAGGGTGGTGTTATATATAAGATCGGGGATTCGATGACCAAACAACCTGTCATCTGAAAACTGTCATCTAGCGAGTCAAATTTAGGATGTTGTCAAAACATTATTCAAATTTACTGGTTTTAATATTTAAAACTAATCCTAATACCCTTCCATGTTTTGGACAAATGGTTTCAATCTAAGTGTTGTTTGCAACGTTCAAACTTTTCCCAACCCTAAGTTTTGAATCTCCTAATCACCTTAGATCTCAGTTTGATAGCATAAATATTGGGTAACCAAGATGGCCGTCAAGCAGACGAATATGCAGTGATACTTTACCACAGTAAACTACGTGCAACGGTTCAAAAAACTTCTGTAGCACCTGTTAAAGTGCAAGTTTATAATCAGAGCAAACACGTATTTCGTTTACTTTCACATAGTTGTTACAATTTACTGATGCACACCCTTGTAAAATCCCAATGGTTATGAAGAAATAAGCTGATGGTCACACCAACGTCAATGCCAAAATAGTGCTGACAAAGTTCAGAGTGACAGCACTTGTGGAACCAAGGTTGTAGGCAGGGGTTGTAGGCAGGGATGACATTCTGGCCTATCAGTTCACTACTTCCACGTATGCGCACTACATTTTCAAAAAATTAACCTGAGAGCCTGTGCATGCCACATAGTGCAATCGTTTCAGTGCACTTTTTTGTCTAGGTTCCCATCTACAGGTAGATGTTGATATACTAATGAAAATATACTTGCTTCAAAGGTAACGTTAATTGCACATCAGCAGAGAAATCCACAGGGAGGCCATCATATGGACGTTTTCAACTTCTTCCTGCTCATCACCGTTACAATGCTAATATCAGTAGGCGGGGTTGCTAACTATGCCTGGAAAACCTGTTGTCTTCACTTGCAGGAAATGTTCAAAAAAAGTTCCCGAATTCATCCACATAATTGAACGTTCTGTAAACTGGGCTCAAAGGGTTAGGTCAGTCAAACTTCTTTTAGAATTTTGTTGACAAAGTTTTTGAATTTCCTACAATGTATGCAACGCTGCATTTCCCACTTCACAACACCCATTTTTGCATTTTTCACAATGAGAATGTGTGTGAGAGAATGTATTTCACGAAATCATAAATATATTAAAATAAATAGTAATGATTGATGAAAGCCTGGAAAAAATGAAATGCGTTTCACCTTTCATAAGCTACATAATTTTGATGTTGAATTCAGAGAAAATTAAAACTTAAACATAGGGATTTGGTTTTTGGTCCAATGCTCGTGTAATTTTGCAGCACTTCTCAGCATTGCGGTTTCATTAACCTGTAATTACACAGCTTCAAATAAGGGAATCGTTAATTAGCCATTAATCAGTTTAACTACTTGCCATTTTGGCTGAGATTTACGTGGGTTTTTATAGTCCACAAATTGTGACAAGTATGACCTACTCACTCAGGCAAAAAGGAGAGACACAATATATAATTAGCAATGTTTCTCAAATTCAGATCTTTGCCTATGCCTCAGGTTAACACGGTATCCTCGAACTCTTTAATTGAAACTTAATCGAATTTTTTTTTTTGAAAAACACATTAATCATTAATTTTTTACAATTTTAGAAATGATAAGATTTACACATAAAACTTATTTAGCAGTTGTTGATCTTCGGATACTATTCTTCATTTTCAAATTGGCGAAATTAGCTATTTAAACTTCATGAAAATGATTGATTACATGCGATATCTCAGCTAAAAAAAATACTCAGTTGGTTATAAATCAGGGGCAATAAGCCCAGGAGCGATTCTAAGGACAAGTGTAATTATGAACATTTGGTGGGCATGGTAGAGTGATGTGGATGTATATTTAGAAATAACCCTGAGATTTTTATGTATACATTTCGTAGCTTATAAGTAGCAAGATGATCACAATGTAAAGCTTTTTTTTTAAAGAAAAAAATCCGCCAAGGGCATTATTAATGTCTTGTCCAGATTTTGTTATTAAGGGGGGGACAGAAAAGTAGGTATACCCAAGGGTATTCCAGCACATAACAATGGATTTCGCACACGCACCCTATCAGGCAGCGACTTGGAAAAGATGTGCTTAAAAGAAAACTTAAAATTTGACAAAGATAGTCCAACAAGGCACTTCAAGTACATCCGAACCCCCAAATTATCCTATTCTTAAATTTAAGCAGATTGCCATTGTAAAGGATTACTTCTTTTTTTTTCAGCACACACAAAAAAATGAAGTATTGCAGACGACCAGAGCTATAGTATTTCAAGAGCAAGTAATGCTCCACATTTTTTCAACGTACAAAAATCTCACCTGTAATATAACCGACATTGCACAACATTTTCTCACACAAAGAACAAAGGATTCATAATTACAACTTTCTGCCGGAACTGCTGCATTATACAATCAAGATATAGTATTTTGACTGCAATTACATGTATTCAAATTATAAACTGCATTCTGCTGAAAAATCTGTTAAAAAATCATGGTCTGCTATGGGTAATTATATGAAAAAATATCTGCTAAATTCACGTACACGAGTTTGTTGAAAACAATGTGGGTGAAACCTAAGGGCGTTAGGAATTAACCCTGATGTCTAAGTTAGAGCCACGAACATGGAATTTTAAGGTGCAAATGAATATGTTCCTCTTAGCAATAGTGCCATAAAAATTCAAAGGGTCAGCCCAAACTAAAAGGTCGACTGCAAGCAAATGACGTGTTTAGGAAGATGTCGGAATTACAAATGTAGTTGCACGTCTACAATCACAAAAACCTTAAAGGTAAAAGTTTAACTGAAACTCAACCAGGGCAATGTGCCTACAGTAAATTTCATGACACTACCTGGTGTACAACCCGCATGTGATTTAAAATAATTGGTTTTGAAATTGGAGCATGTTAAAGGTTCCAAATTTTATTTATTCATACAAATTGGATGGAGGTCAGAATAAAGTAAAATCACGACGTCAAATGCAAATCAATAGCGGCGCCAACAGGAAAATACTACACAGATACATGATGCATGTGTTTAACATGTCTGGTAACATTTAGTACGAAATTTGGCAAACTATTCAAGTTCATATTCCTTCTGAATATTTTCGTGAAGAATGTGACATATTTCGGTTATGAAAAAGCAATAACCAACCGACCCAACATTGTGGAAAACAATGAGGCCATGGGTTGGGCCCATCACGAAGGCCCACCTTAACTAAAAGTAAAAACGAGGCCAGGTTTATTATTATACGCCTCGTCAACAGTTTCTTCAAAACTGAAAATATATGTCGATCCTTCCCCATGACATCGAGCATAGTTGAAAATCCTTTGCACGTCAGTGAAATCGTGAGTTTGTTCTACCTTCCGAATCATTGCCAACGAGAAATTTGCAGGCTTCAATGAGAATTATGAAGTGGAAATTTAAGGAAAAATGCAAAGGAATGTGACGTCAATGTCAAGCAGACGCATTTAATTTCACAGCCTCGCACTTGGATTAAACAAATGAATCACCATGCTATACATATATCATGTTGGGCGGGCTGCAGCGAAACCAAAACAAATTTAAAAAACAGTGGAAAACTAAATTAGATACACACCCAAGATGCATTAAGGCTATGGGAAGACCTACTGGGTTGCATTTTGGAGAAAGTGTTACAAGTGGGACAAGCAAGAAGTCAGGATTCCCATTGTTTTAGGGTGGAACCGAAACAGATCAAGTGCTATTTCTCGAGGGCAGTTTAGATCGGTGTATTTGCATTAATATTTCTTTTAAAAAAATAGGTTGGAATAATAATGGCATTGAAAATATTTCAATGTCTAACATAGCCTGCAGGAGCACATTCTAGGCATTCATCAATCCAAGTCTATAATTAATTACACGATCACAATTAGACAAATTGGTTGATAATGTAGTAGATCTCTGTTAAATCATAAATCATCCAGTGCCAATTTTTGCAAATATCAGTTTTTGTCAATCTTTTTAAATAGTAACGTGAGATGTTCGACTAGAGATGGCACTACGTGTAACATTTGCCAAACTAGTACGTGTCAGTGTCTGAAAAGGTTACAAAAATTATCAGGTTTTTATCGAAGCATATCAAAACCGGCCATGGGAACTTGTTACGTCACCTACAGTTGACATTTCTGATGATTTATTCCTGATAAATTCTAACAATTGCATAAGACTTCTACGAAAAAAAATATTGAACGGGTTTATTGTGCTCAGATTTGATTAGCCTGCACAGCCGCACCTTTTTTTGTTGATGAAAAACCACATCGAATACTAATTACTTCATGCAGAAACGGTTGATTTGAATATCTTCCGAAAACTGACAATATCCAATTATTTTTCTGTCAGCAACATGGGTAGCAAGCTGAGATCTTGCAATTTATTATCCGGAACTCGGCTGGTCATACCGATGTGCACAAATTATTATTGATCGTTCTGTTTACTCCATTTATGAGTGTCTAATCTTCATTGGTTTTCAAATTTTATGGCGTGGTTTTCATAAATAAGAAATGTTAATCGGTTTGGCTTTCTTTACGGGTCAAAAATTATAACACAATTTTGTTTCGTTCCGCACAATGAGGTGTTTTTGTGTACCGTTTATATTTGCCATTTAATTACCACATTTAAACCTAATTTTATAAAGATGGTGATTTTTATTCAGATCGCAGGTAAACGCTTTGTCGATTCAGTGAACAAGTTTACAACATAATCTGAATTTTAAGGTTTAGCTACCACACATTAACACCGCACTTGGAACTCTGTAAACATGCACCAGTTGAACACTATAATTTCATCCAAATATGCATTTACCATAGCGTGAACAATACTATATACTATGTACACCATTTTTTAATACGAGAGGCATTAAGGATAGGCTTCATCTCTCTTAATTCAACTTAATGCCTTACTGTCAGGTCCAATCCAAATTTCCAAATAAATACAATTCGACGACCCAGAGTTCAATTAAGCAAGGGTGGAGAATATTGTTCAGGATCATGAAAATGTAAACTTGCAATATAAATAATTGGCAGATAAATGCTTCAATCATTTATTTCACCTCTAGGCTGATGTTATCGGAAACAGTAATATAATTTGTGTTTATGTGTTTGTAAACTAATTATTAAACTAGACTAAATGTATTCTGTCAACTAAATAACAAACGAGTTTAACCATGTTGGGTGAACAATTATATACACACATTTTATCTTCTAAGAACTTGAAAAGCAAATTTTTAAAAAAAGGCCAATTATCAATACTCTGCCGACCATGTGCGTGCATTAACGACAACTATAATGGTCATTAAAACAAAGCCCAAGTTAATTAGAATTGACCCATTTCTGTTAAAATGCAAAACCCAAAGCAAATAATATAACTTAATAGTTGGCCTATTTGCGAACCGAAATTAAAGGAAATAAATTGATCTAATGATCGAGAGTAGTGTTGGATTGCACTATTCTTCGTTTATTGTAAAGGTTAACTGAACCATTAATTAGTTAACATGGAATATGTTAAAGTATTGTCTGAATTCAAGTGGCACCAATGCATTACATGAAATTTCCACAATACATTTTTTTGTAATTCATAAAATAATCATTTCGAAATAAGCTGCATATCAGTGGAAACATCATCATGTTGACAATATTTCCACTGTGATAAGAATATATCAAATCTCACTAGCTATACTTGATCTGAATAAAAATGTTTCCAAGTTCATTGGCAACAAGGTTTATAACCACATAAAGAGCTGTTGCTTGGCTCTTATTTTTAAAAAAAAAAACTTATTTAAGGGAGGAATGCTTTGAACAAAGCCAAGGAAAAGGAGAAAAAATAGTTGAATGAAAACGTAAAAACCCAACAATTGAAGAAATGGAGTACTGAACAATCTGAAAAGTAATGCATGGAGTTTTTTAAGTATAAAACATGTGGATACGCATCAAGACTCCCATCAATGTATTTAAACCCCCCACTGCAATAATTACCCGTGAACAATTGTCTCAAAATTACCATTGAGCTTATAAGTAACACCTGAATATTCATTACGTCAGATAAATGTAATTTCAATAACCAGTACTAGTTTGACCATTTACCCCTTCCTGATTAGCACTTTGAAATAATTTTCATTAAAGTTGATCATTAATTAAATAAATATCCGTTGTTCAGTTCAGACTAATGCAAAAGATGAAATTCAAAATGACAGTTGAACACGCCATGGCAAAGCGCCCAAACGGGGCACAATTAAAGCAATGGTGCAGGATAACGCAATTTGGCCAAGCTTAGGGAAGTTATTAAATGAGGATATCAACTATAGAGCAAAGAATTGGCATAAATAGTAATACGAGCGTAGACACAAAAAATAAAAGACCTTGACTTCAAGTCATCCAAGCAGAAATCCAAAAAGGGACTGAAAACAAAACAAACAAAAAACCTACAATTCAAAATGGCCGCATGTATGCACCTTCCATGAACCTTAGCGAAATTCACCAAAAATTGAGACACAGAATGCTATAAAACCAACGCAAGCCTGAAATTTTCATAAAAGTGATATAAAAAAAACTGAATGTCGGAAGAAATAATTAAGGAAACCTGTTCCGGATGACAACTTTGTCACGCTTGTGACATCCAGCAACCTGGACGAAAAACTCAAACATTTGTAAATAATAAAACATTGTTAAAGGTCGAAGCCATCGGTTAACTTTTAACCAACTGCAATAAGATTTTGCAAAGGACAGGTTTGAAACTAGGTATACAATTTCAAAATAATTCCTTATATGTTTTCACTGATAATTTCAATAATTACACATGATGACTTTATCAGTAACTAATCCTGTGAAGAAATCCAAGAGTGAAAAACGACAAAAACATGACAATTGTATATTGTACTTGATAATAATCACATGTACGCACGCAAAGCGTTTTTTGTAGACTTTTTTTACATCCATGGCATAAATAAATCCAATTATTATCACCGTTTACAAGTACGATGCAAAAGGGTAATTTGGCGATCCTGCCAAAAAATTACCAGAGAAATTTACCGGATGCTCAATTAGAATAGGAGTTACCCAGAAACCTATTTCCATTTGAAAAACTAGTTAAATTTACAAAAATATTTAAATGTGAAGAAAGAAAAAAACATTAAATATACAGGATGATGAGAAAATCTAATTAGGGGATTGGGATTCGCATTTGAGTAGTTGTAAATTGCTACGGAAACTACAAAAACAGCTTCCCGGGTCTATGTTATCATCAAGTAGTTACCAGAATGCGTTAATGTCTGAAATTGCGAATAAGTTTTAAATTAACAATGCACTGAAATGGTTAAATATTAGTTCCAAACAGCTTTTTCCCTTTCAAGCCATTAGTACCAACAATAATGATGACAACTAAGGAAATTTGACTCCGATTATACTGTAACAACTGACATTGGAGGTTTTGATAAATATCAGCCATTCCAGAGTTATTAATACAAGATGCAGAGACAATGAATGACCTTGGCAATTTGTAACAGTTTTCCACACCACCATCCGTATCGAATATGCATTAAATTAATATTGACAAGAAACATACATAACTGCTTGTGTGCGAGAAACGTAATTTGAAAATGTCAAATGTTATTGGAAATTTTATGGATGTGAAGGTTGAAGACAAAACCAGACATCGAATTCGACATGTCAGGATGGGAAACCCTTGCTCTTAATTGTGTGAATTATGATAGGGCTTGGATATACATATAAGAGTATGAAATGTATGTGAACTTCTTATTGCGCATGTTGAAACAGCAATTAAATTGCATAGGAAACACGCTCGTTAAATATGGTGACGTTAACTCTTGCAATAGCTGTTTAATTAGACTTGGCAATATTGCCTAATCCAGGGGCGTTATAAAGCAATTAATTAAATCCCAATTACAGTTTCGCCTACACCTAAACCACGATTATTATCGTGTTACAATTACAAACTCATTAATTACAGGAGGAGCAGACTAAATTATAAAATAAGGAAGGATGCATTTTAATAGCGTCTGATATTTATGAGTTGGAAATCTCAACATCTCAAGGTAACACATTTAGGAACATAATTAGCCTTAACAAAATTAGAACCAAGAACAAAAAAGGTAAATGATCCTCACAATATCAGCAATATAATTTTCAATATTTGAAGGACTAATTATAATATCGTAAATTATAATATAGTAAATTAATTAAAAGTAAAAATGAATAAATTACGATTCATGTTAACAATGAACCAGCATACAGTATCTTCATAAGAAACTAGAAATTCATCGCATAGAGGCAATCAAGAAGCATTTCTAGTTGATTACAACACAATGAACTTCTTAATTTCGTCTCAGATTTCATTAGAGTATTGCGAAAATGAGCCTTTACTGGTAAGATATGCGCCCTTAATTATATTTAAATCAATAGAGAAAGCGCCGCAATGCACATATAATGGGGATTTTATTTAAGCCATTGAGATCTTAAGCTACCAAATACAATTGCAAAATATTCAAATGAGTAAAATGAGACGTGTGGATAAGGAAAACATCTGCATAAAACATAAAAAAATGAATTGGCTTCATAGAAGAAAACCAGCTTCTTGTAAGAATCGATGCTGTACTGTAGAAGCACTGGCTACACATTTATTTCATGACTTATGAAATTTTGCAATTCAGCATTTGAAGTAATATAGCATTTTCAAATGCAGACCAGACTCTATCGATTGGAAAGTAAAATCTGTTTGACGGCTGTACAATTTTGAGAAACTAACAAAGTCGAAAAACTGCTAAAAATACCTACATCTATACTGGCATAAAAACATGTTTCCGTATCATAACAACCCATCGCTTGAAAACCGCAGGCTACTAAACTTTTATTTAATACAATGTTATTTTATTTTTTATCATAACAACAAGCATAATACGGCATTTGTTTCTTCATCGATTTTGGTTAGTTTTTTACATTCGCCTATGTGGCCACAAAAGAGAAAATGTATATTTTTTTTAAAAGCTTGGGAACCGGACCCGGACGTCCCGATGGCAAGGTTGAAATGCAACAACTTATTCGTCGTTGCTAATTAAGTTTGTTCTAGCTTATAAAGATTTTACATTTTGAAGGTTAATATTCCATATAATATAACTTCATTGAACCACAAAAATCTCAAGGTACTTACTATAGTTACGCTTGTATATTTAACTAGTTCGATTTTTTTTTCTCAAGGTTTATTACAAGAATTTTATCAAAAGATAGCCTAAGCTTGTTATAGACAGTGTTATAATCTTTTCAAAACAGCCCTATCAAGACATGAAAACCAACCCAGAATCAATTTGCTAATGAATCTCCACCTCAAAACGATAACTAATTCAAATGCAATGATATACACTGTAAAAACCAAAGTCTTAATTTAAGATACTTTTCGTGTCAATTCTTGTAGACAAAATCAAGATGTT
>JAUJYV010003308.1:0-10285 GCA_033995625.1 Ophyiulus pilosus | reverse complement strand
GGAAAATTGCTTCGAGATACGAGCAAATCGACATACGAGCAAGGTCTAGGAACGAATTAAACTCGTATCTCGAGGTACCACTGTACTTTTACTCATGAGTACAAATTGCCCAACTCTGGTTTTTTTTTTTTTTTTGGTTTTATTTTTCAATAACGACATCAATCGCAAATGATAAACCTTCGCGCGATGCCGAAACAATTTCAAGGGCCTTTACGAGTTTCAGAAAATCCACTTAATAAATTTAGCGATCGGTTCGGCGAAGATCCGAACATTTAACGTATCCGTAAAAAAAAAAATTTTAAATATAATTTAATGTCTACCCTTTTGATTAAGCTCGAATGCTTTCTTATCATGACATCACCCCCACTTCACTTTGCGCAATATTTAATTTCCTCCGGATGGATCGTGACCCGCACAATCTCACAACTGACCTCTCAGCCTCAGGTTTGATCGATTTTGTCAAGTGGTCAAGTGGTCAAGCGCCGTGATTGCATTTTCTCTCTGTCGTGGCCTTCGCCAAACTTCAGTTATGGAAAAGGTCAGGCCGTTTCGATCTTAATTAACCCTAAAGTTCATTTCTGTAAAAATTGATTAACCTCTGATTGAAGTTTTTGGGGTCCATGTGACCCAAGAGTTAAAAACCTTCAAATCGTCCATGTATGGGCCCTTATTAGCCACTTATGAGACAAAACTGGACCGTATTTAATCTTGTACTTAGGTAAGCAATATAATGGGTCATGTATGGACCTTAATTAATTACTGACGCGTCATAAAAGGACCCTTGGAATGAAATCCTTGAAAAGGACCCCTAGTAAAGAAGCCCTAGTAAAGTAGGGGCCGAGGTGTTTTTTGCTTCATTTTTTGATTAGATTTGTTTAAATCAGCTATCATAATTTAATGAAGTTTTATATGAACTCCATATTTGGTCAAAAATAGAGAGTTTGAGCCAGCCAACGCCTTAACGTTAACTTTAACGTTAACGGCAGGAAGGGAGGGGCCAGGGACTTAACTATCCAATGAAGTAACTGAACGTCACGCGAACTCGTGAGGTTCATTGAGTTCATTGGGTAGTTAAGTCCGTGGCTCCTCACTTCCCGCCGTTAACGTTAAGGTTAAGGTTAAGGTTAACGTTAAGGCATTGGCTGGCTCAACCTCTCTAATCTTACAGTATAAATGACGTCATACTCTGAAATAGGTTTTTATTTATTTGACCTGCTCGGTTTAGGGTCGTAATTAGAGAGATTAGAGTTTGAGCCAGCCAACGTTAACGAAACGATAACGATAAACAGCGCTGGCGACCCGGAATGTCAAGGACTACCCTATGCGTGGCATGGCATTCCAGTGACATTCCGGGCCATCCTGTTTCTCGTTAACGTTATCGTTTCGTTAACGTTGGATGGCTCAAGCTCTCTTTTGTGCGTGCCACCGTTAACGATAACGAGATTGGCAGCACTGGTTTCTTTGGGAATGCACATGCGCGACCTTCGCGTTAATGGGTTTACGTCAAACGATAACCTTGCTAGTTTATCCTCGAACTTTAACTACATTCTTTCGGCGTTTTTTTTGTCGTTAACGTTAAGGTAAGGGAAAGACGGAAAACGTGCACAAACTCTCCATTATTTGTTTGATTGAGTTTGAGCTTCATATTTATTATAAACACGATTTAATTTATATTACTTTTATCTCTTTTTTTGTTTATCGTTACCGTTAACGAGAAACAGCGCTGACGTTCCGGAATGTGAAGGACTACCCTATGAGAAGCATGGCATTCCAATTCCGGGCTTCCGGCGCTGTTTCTCGTTAACGTTGGATTGCTCAAACTCTCTATTAGAGAGTTTGAGCCAGTTAACAACGTTAACGAAACGATAACTGTAACGACAACGAGAAACAGCGCTGACGGTCCTGACTACCCTATGAGAAGCATGGCTATTCCATTGCCAATTCCGGCGCTGTTTCTCGTTAACGTCAAATTGGTCAAAGTCTGTATGCTCAAACTCCCTATTAGAGAGTTTGAGCCAGCCAACGTTAACAAAACGATAACGACAACGAGAAACAGCGCTGACGGTCCGGAATGTGAAGGACTACACTATGAAAAGCATGGCATTCCAATTCCGGCGCGGTTTCTCGTTAACGTTGGATGGCTCAAACTCTCTATTAGAGAGTTTGAGCCAGCCAACGTTAACTAAACGATAACGACAACGAGAAACAGCGCTGACGGTCCGGAATGTCAAGGACTACCCTATGAGAAACATGACATTCCAATGCCAATTCCGGCGCTGTTTCTCGTTAACGTTGGATGGCTCAAACTCTCTATGCTCAAACTCTCTATTAGAGAGTTTGAGCCAGCCAACGTTAACAAAACGATAACGACAACGAGAAACAGCGCTGACGGTCCGGAATGGCAAGGACTACCCTATGCGAAGCATGGCATTCCATTGCCAATTCCGGCGCTGTTTCTCGTTAACGTTGGATTGCTCAAACTCTCTATTAGAGAGTTTGAGCCAGCCAACGTTAACGAAACGATAACGACAACGAGAAACAGCGCTGACGTTCCGGAATGTGAAGGACTACCTTATGCGAAGTATGACATTTCCGCTGTTTCTCGTTAACGTTATCGTTTCGTTAACGTTGGACGGCTCAAACTCTCTATTAACTCTCTATTAACAAACGCAACGAATCCCTCGCTCGAGACCGTGCTTAAGTAAGTACCGTAAACGCGTCTCAAGTGACTCACCAAAGTGTAGACGGCCGACGTCAGGGCCGCGTGCCTCGTGTCCAGCTGACACCTGCGGCCGTTCAGCAGTTCGTAGGCGGCGGAAGTGATGGCCATCCTCACTCAGGGGCAGTTGTCTTGAAAGGAGTCAGGAAAGCGGTGACCTCAGCCTCGGTTTGGACGTCTTGTCCAGTTGCTGGGGTGACGACGAGTAAGGTCCCGTGGGGTGCATTGGCGGTGGCGAGGGTGCGGCTTATCCGGGGTGCTGCCGCGCACGTGGCTCATCGCCATCTGCCGTCGGAGCGACGGACGGCGAGGGGGAGACAGGAGGAGACTGGGGGTGACAGGGGGAGACAGGAGGAGACGGGGGAGAGATCCACGCTTAATTCGTGTCGGAAGAAGCACCCGTGGGGTGAGGGCGAGGGTGAGGGCGGAGTGCGTGTAACGGACGGACGGGAGGCGCCCTTCTCAGCTCGTTCTGGAGAGCCACTCACTCGCAATGTGTTGCTTCTACACTAGTCCGACCGGGAAGAGATGCTCGCGTGGTGGCGCTTCCGTCTCTGCAGGGAGATTTCATTCGATGGGGGTTGAGGAGAAGATGGGGGTTGAGGGGGGGGGGGATTTTGTAGGTGTCTCCAACTTGGTTTTTATGTGCTGCTCGAACGGGAGGGGATATTAGGTGAGAGGGCGCTGAATCGAGGGTCAGAGGGGCGCCAGTTGGAGGCTCACCCTTCGTGCAGCACATGCGAAATTTTGATGTTTGTGGTAATTGATAATAGTCGAAGTTGAATTTTTGGTGGCTTCGAAGTGGTTTTTCTTGGGTGTTCAGACGTGTCTTCCAAGTTTTCCCATAGGGGAGACTGGAGGTAAGACGTGGGGCGAGGTGAGACAGTGGCGTTGTTAAATAGCTCCATCTTCGATATTAGGGAGTTCTAGCATGCCAACGTCTTTACACTTACCTTAACTTTAATGGCGGGAAGGGTGGGGGGGGATTGAACTAACTGAACGTATTAAGTGCGCATGCGTGGTGCTTCTTCCCTTCCCGCCGTTAAAGTTAAGGTAAGTGTGAAGACGTTGGCATGCTAAAACTCTTCATCTTCATTTCTACTGTTAAATTTTCGTGTGTGCTAATAGATGCATATTTTATTTGCTAAGTAAATGGAAACGTGTCGTTTTGGTTGAATGTAAATTGCATTTGATGCGATTTAATTTTCTGTCGGGCAGTCTCCGTTGTGGGGGTAAACTGAGACGCCCGACTTGGTGCAGGACATCATTTTAATTACAACGATTTGGTCATTGTAAAACAACAAACTGGATTTATATTTAAAAATTCATAAAACTACTTATATGAACATCATTTTTTGAAAAACGATGATGGTGCCCCTGAAAATAGCCAAGGGAATGTGGATGTTCAGGGACATGTGCTGCCCCTGAAGACGGGCAATCACACATTGCAGTGGAGCATTGAGGGGATAAGGATGTTCAGGGACATGTGCTGCCCCTGAAAATGGGCAATCACACATAGCAGAGGAGCATTGAGGGGATGTGGATGTTCAGGGACATGTGCTGCCCCTGAAGACGGGCAATCACACGTAGCAGCTGAGCATTGAAGGGATGTGGATGTCCAGGGGCATGTGATGCCCCTGAAGAAGAGCAATCACACATAGCAGCAAGGCATTGAGGGGATGTGAATGTTCAGGGGCATGTGCTGCCCCTGAAGACGGGCAATCACACATTGCAGTGGAGCATTGCGGGAATGCGGATGTTCAGGGGCATGCAATGCCCCTGAAGATGGGAAATCACACATAGCCGCGGAGCATTGATGGGATGTGGATGTTCAGGGTCAAGGATGCCAAATATTGACCATGTTTTGGCCACATATTGCCCATGCATGTTCCTTAGAAAATATGAAATATTCCGCTTAAATGTGAAATGTTAACGTTGTCGCTGATTCCCACGGAAGACTGCAAAGCCCACGAGCAAATTTCAGATCTAAACGTGAAGCGAGTGCTAAGTTAATTACGCGTCCTATTAGACTTTTAATATTGAATTATCAGCTGATAATTAGATTTTCATATTTGTTGCCACCCACCGAAAAGAAAAGCCATTTTTCGTTGTTTCTCGGCTTTCAGCGCCGAAAGTACGAACAAATAAACCCCGCGGCATCCGTGAAATAACTTTTCGCCGCGTCTCCCGCTCCAGATGAAAACGTCGAGCTAAATTGCGTTAAAAGCCGCCGAATTTTGCAGCAAAAGTTTTAAAAATCCTCCTTAATTACGTTACAGGTAGAAGCGTTTTGACAAAGCGGCACGCTGCGGAAGCACGTACCGCGTGTTTTTGGCAATTCATTCTGCTCTTATCGGGATTTACGGACGCGGGCCTCGAGTTTGTCATCGTTACGAGTGACTGCTTGTGCGAGCGAAAGAAACGCACCGAGGGGCCGAATCCGTCGTTGTTATTTACTAATACAAAATATTACCTTTCGTTCGGAGCGAAATTCGCCGTTATTTATTTTTGACCGGAATTCAGAAAACTCCGTTAACGGCCCCCAACATTCGGATAATTCTCCGACACGGACCAAATTTTGGGGTTTTCTCAACAAAAAACAAGTGTCGCTGCCGGTGGTCGAGGGAGCTACGCCCTCCCCTCACCGAGCTAGGTGGTTTAGTGGTAACGCTATCCGCCTGGTAATCGGGAGACCCAGGTTCTGTGGTTTTCGCGGTTTTTCACAGTTGTGTCCAGGCAAATGCCGGGGTAGTTCCTCTAAAAATCGGCCGCGACCGTGCTCCTTCCTCTCCTTATTCTTCCGCCTTCTCTTTCCTTGGACTTGTATGCTAAGAAATGGGGATATATCCCGACGTCGTCTAGGCCCTCTATGACCTCAGTTGTCTTTGGGCCTCTGAACGTCAACCAACCAACCCCCCTCCCCTCGTAGGCTAAATTTCAAAAGAAGGTGATAAAGACTCCTCCTCCTGGTTGAGCGGGCTACGTGCTTGCCTCTGATGGAAGGTTGGAAGGTGCGGTGTTCCTTCCCTGATGGAGGTCGGTGGAGGTCGCGTTGAAGACCTATGAAGAGGGAGCGGAAGTCCCCCTCCCCTCGTAGGCTAAATTTCCAGGTAGGTGATAAAGACTCTCCCCTCTGGCGCCAGCGGTTGAGTGGGTTGTGGCGAGCCTCGCCACAGGTGGCCGTGTTTAAGCCTTGTTACACACAGAGCCCGAGGTAAGCCTCGCACCACGTGGAGGTCCCATCCGGGGACTTTGGCCTTAGGGCCCCAGATAATGAGCACGCAGCTTCGCCAGCCAACCCTCATTGGCTGGGACCCTTTGACGTCATCCAAGGATTAAAGGAGATGCGGCGGTTTAAGCATTTAGCGCGTCGTGGCGCCATCTAGTGGTGGTAATATGAATTAAATTTGGAAATTTTTTAATTGGGACTGGCGCCACCAGTTAATGTTTGAAGAGCTGTATCTCCGTTAATTCTCGCTTGATTTTCATGGTTTTACATGTTTTCTACATCAAATCATCTCATCTTTGATGTTCTGCAATAAAATAGTCGGAATTCCAAAGTTGAGGATTTTACTTTAGTTCGTTTTACTGCTACTAGATGGCGCCACTAGTTAAAGTTTGAAGAGCTGTATCTCCGTTGATTCTCGCTTGATTTTCATGGTTTTACATGTTTTCCACATGAAATCATCTCCTTTTTCATGTTGTGCAATAAAAGCGTTAAATTCCAAAGTTTAGGATTTGCCGTTAGTTCGTTTTTGTGTCAATAGATGGCGCCAGAAGTTAATGTTTGAAGAGCTGTATCTCCGTTAATTCTTGCTTGATTTTCATGGTTTTACATGTTTTCTACATCAAATGATCTTCTCTTTCATGGTTTGCAATAAAAATGGCCGAATTCCATAGTTTAGGTTTTACCATTAGTTCGCTTTACCGCCACTAGATGGCGCCAGAAGTTAATATTTGAAGAGCTGTATCTCCGTTGATTCTTGCTTGATTTTCATGGTTTTACATGTTTTCTACATGAAATGATCTCCTTTTTCGTGTTCTGCAATAAAAGAGTTAAAATTCCAAAATTTATTTTCGTTAGTTCGTTTTTGTGTTACTAGATGGCGCCACTAGTTATTGTTTGAAGAGCTGTATCTCTGTTAATTCTTGCTCGATTTTCATGGTTTTTCGTGGGTTTAATGTTTTTGATAATAAACTTCCGTCTTACATAATGTAATATTTACTCTTCTTCATTCTTTAGAAGATTTAAGATTTTCTCTTCTTTCCGCTTTTCCACTTGTGCTCGGATCCTGCTCAAAATCTTAGTCATTATGCATAATGAATCCAATTTTTTTTTAAAGTAACTAGAGATGTGCAGGCTTCATAATTTATTCAGGTGAGCACTATTCATCTTCTGAAGGAATCATTATCCAAGTTCATAATTTCCATTAATATTAATGCATGCGTCTCACACAAAAAAAAATGGAGAAAAAGATGTGCAAAATTAAATTTAGTGGAAAATAAAAAAAAACACAAGAGCAATTTCTCATTTTCATCCAGATAATGCATTTTCTGGGAAATATCTAGCATAACAAGTACTTTTTATACTTGAAAATAATAAAAAAACCTTTTAGATCTGCATGGAACTACTAAATAAATTATACTTAATGCAATAAGGCTTAAAAAGGCTTAATTTCCACCTTGCTAATCAATAGCTTAAATTGAATTTTGATCGTACTAAATGTGCAGCTCTGATGTTGATCACTTCATCGACCTTATTTTTACTAAATTTTGAAATAATAAATTCAACACAATGTCCAAATAGCGTCAAATTTATCTCCTTAAAAATTTAAGCCTTTCCCAATTAAAATTTCAAAAAAACGAGCAATTTCTCGTTTTCATCCAGATAATGCATTTTGTTGGGAAATATCTAGCATAACAAGTACTTTTTATACTTGAAAATAAAAAAAACCTTTTAGATCCGCATGGAACTACTAAATAAATTATACTTAATGCAAGAAGGCTTAAAAAGGCTTAATTTACATCTTGCTAATCAATAGCTTAAATTGAATTTTGATCATACGAAATGTGCAGCTTTGATGTTGATCACTTCATCGACCTTATTTTTACTCAATTTTGAAATAATAAATTCAGCACAATGTCCAAATAGCGTCAAATTTACCCCCTTAAACATTTAAGCCTTTTCCAATTAAATTTTCTTCCTTAGGCCTTTTCCTTTTTGTATACAACATTAGGAAATGGATTTTTTATTTCTTCACTACATTAGATGGTAGAGAGTGTGTGCCAGCCACCATTAACGATAACGACATTGGCAGCACTGGTTTTTTTTAAGGAATGCGCATGCGCGACCGTCACGTTAATGGGATTATGGGTAAAGAGGTACGGCAGGCTGTTTCAGGGCGTAAAAAACAACAAATACACCAACCAAAGTTAGATTAATCTAACGGCGCTCCTCCTAAATACCGTCTTCTTAGATGATTTAGTAGAGTTTGAGCCGGCCAACGCCGTAAAGTTAACCTTAACGTTAACGGCGGAAAGGGAGGAGCCACGGACTTAACTACCCAATGAATTAATTGAACGTCATGCACACTCATGACGTTCATTTAGTTCATCGGGTAGTTAAAGTCCGTGGCTCCTCCCTTCCCGCCATTAACGTTAAGGTTAACGTTAAGGCGTTGGCTTGCTCAAACTCTATTTACTCTATAACGAGAAGCAGTTCTGGCGGCCCGGAATGGTATTGGAATGCCATGCTTTGCATAGGGTAGTCCTTGACATTCCAGGTCGCCAGCGCTGTTTCTCGTTATCGTTTTCGTTATCGTTAACGTTAACGTTGGCTGGCTCAAACTCTCTATTATCACGTGACTGGTTTGTGGAACCCTGTGGTCAACGTCGTCAATTTCTTCTAACGGGGCATCCCACCTTCTTTCTATGCATGAGTGTTTTTTCGTTAACGTTAAGGTATGCATAGACAGTTTTCGCATGCCAACGTCTTTGTATTTCCCTTAACTTTAACGGCGGGAAGGGAGGAGCCACGCATTGAACTCTCCCGAGTCACTGACAGAGAGAGACCCTTCTTTAAATGGTCCTTTAAATTTGCAAAGAGCAGCTGGAAAACTGGAGGCCCTCAACTGTAAAAACCTGAAACTGAAAACGCCCGAAACGGCGCGCCATACTTTCGCCCGCCGCTAAGCGCAGAACGGCACGTTTGCGTTTACTGGTCCGATTTGGAGCCTCGCGTTCAAAAGGCGTAAGCTGTGTTTTAGCAGCGTTTTGATACAAGTGCTGCCATCTCTCGACCGCAAACGTAAACTAATCACCAAAAAATTAAAAAAATCGTAAAAAATAGGTAGTTAAATTCCGCTTCCTGTTTTTTTTTTTTTTCTTTCGTCGTCGTAGTTTTGTTTCTGTTTCGTAGTTTAGTTGTATATTTTTTCGGTCCGATTCTCTTCGTTTTTGCAGTCGTCGTCGTCGTACATGTTGAGCGGAAAACAGTTATGGACAGCATCATGAACAGTTTCGGAAAAGCCAGCAAATCGTTTTATTTTCACGGTGAGTGATCGCACAAAACTGGGTTAACCCTACTCGTATACCATTTTTACGCCTCGAAAAAAACACTTAGGCCTATTTTGGGACGTGAATAACGCTCGACACGGATCGTAATTACGGTTTGATACCGCTCGTATTTCACTTTTTCGCGCTTGTTTCATGTTGTTTTGTCGGGTCGTGCGGACGATTTTTCAAAAAATACCACGTTTTGTTGGCGTTTTTGTAGCTGCAAAAATTGTACACCCACCATGGTGTGTATTTTTACATCCACATTTAAGAGTTTATCGTGTTTTTACAGGTGTTGATAATGATGGATTTCGATATGCGAGAGGTACGTTATGGATTAATTGGTGAAAGTGGGACCCTACAGTCCAAATTGTTGACTGGAAAAACTGATTTTAGATAACGTGTCTTTCTTGTCTGCGACTTGACTAAGCCCGGATTTGCTGCACTACGTAATAAGCAAAACCTCATTTGGATCCCAATCTGCCGTTAATTAAGTCGTGGGCTGCTTGGCCCGAACGGTACGTCCGCACTTTCGACAAACCGTGGCAGAATAACAGCTCCGTCGCGGTTCGTGTCTGGATGACACTTCGTAGCGCTGCGCCGAGTGCCGAGTCTCGAAGGTCCCTGTCACGTCTAAGACGTACGAGGTTCTGCACCGAGTGCAGCGTCTCGTCAGTTGCCAGTCGCGTCTAAGACTCACGAGGTGTTGCGCCTCGTCAGTTGCCAGTCACGTCCAAGACCTGCGAGGTGCTGCGCCGAGTGCAGCGTCTCGTCGGTTGCCAGTCACGTCAAAGACTTGCGAGTTGCCGCGTCGAGTGCAGCCTCTCGTCAGTTGCCAGTCGCGTCTAAGACTTACGAGATGCTGCGCCGAGTGCAGAGTCTTGTCGGTTGTCAGTCGCGTCAAAGACCTTCGAGGTGCTGCGCCAAGTGCAGCGTCTCGAAGGTCCCTGTCACGTCTAAGACGTACGAGGTTCTGCACCGAGTGCAGCGTCTCGTCAGTTGCCAGTCGCG
>JAUJYV010003307.1:0-10287 GCA_033995625.1 Ophyiulus pilosus | reverse complement strand
GCAAATTTATCGATGACGTCGTCGCACAATGGGGCGAATCACACCTAAAGTTGACAAACTCGATTTCATAAAATGCAAATTTTGTAGGGTATTCAAGAGCAGAAATTGCTCCATGTGGATCACTCTGTAATCACAATGGCAGTGTTTAATTACCGATTTTTTAAGTAGATCATAAAATTTAAGTTTAAAAAGCGCTACCTGCATATCCTTTGGATCTGAAATGATTTCGGTATTTTCTTTCTGTATTTGATGCAATGACATGTGATAAATTGCAAAACCACTTCATATTTGTGTAAATGTGTCTGCTATATGCGTCAACGACCCCTATTCAATTCGTGAACTAGTGGCCATTTGCACCACAGCTCAAAAAAGCTTGCAAATTTGCGTAAAAAAAATGAAAACAACTTTTTAGTGCAAAACTGTAATAAACAATATTTACTGTTTGATACATCAAAATGCTCATCAGGATCGAACATTTGAAAATTAAGGAATGTCACGAAGAACAATTCAGAGGTGGATTTCAAAAATTAGCATTACTACATACTAGCAACGCATCCAAATGCAATTTGAGGAAATATATTTCCTAGACTAATATTCGGTCTGAATTCCTTAGATTAGAGATGCATCTCGAGTGCAAACCGGGAGCAATGCCGTTCGGAAGCCAGAAATGATTTTTTTTCTTCCTAACCAGTTTGATATCATAATGCGAGGAATAACGATTGATAAGTGTTCCCTCAGTGCTTGCAAAGTTTATAACTTGCATCAAAAGTCGACATTTTACGACCTTTTTACCCATTGGTGTTGGCACTCAAGGAGAAACTGAAGTGGAAGCTCTAACTAACCTTCATGTTCAACTTGTCAATAACTTTAACGCCTTTCTCCAAATACTCGTCGCGAGACATCCAAAACTGATTCTTGTCCTTCATCACATCTGCCAGAACAGCGCCTCCTAGGAATACCATATTTTTCCTCCTGGGAGGATCCTCGATGCGGATTTTGAATTTGGAGAGCTTCTCCACGTTTCCTCTTAGCACGCGCTCCAGGTATAGTTGCTTGATCTCGCGTTCCAGTCGGCTGGGGAGCCCTGGGTACATAGTGGAACCGCCAGACAACACAATGTGCTTGTAGAGTTCAGGTCGAATGTCGATGTCTGCCTGTTGCACGGTGTTAAAAACCAGCTCCGAGAGCCCCATGCCCTCCACGTTGATGAGATGAGGTTGGAAAAGAGACTCTGGCGCCTCAAACCTTTCTCGGTCCAACTTTATTACTCTGCCGTCAGGAACCTAGGACATACCATGAGACCATTTAACTCATAATTACAACAACCACTAAATTAATAAACGGTTGCTGTATACAAACAGCCCACAATCTTTTGCGGGAAATGTTTACCGTGTAAGACTGAACCAGTACTGTTGTATCTTGCGCAAGTTTCACTTCTTGTTCGATATCATACGCTACGTAGCAGTGCTTCTCTTTCATCATTCGCACAGTCTCGTAATCAGCTGTGTGGTTGAAAGCATATCCTCTTAACAGCAAAAGCTACAAAAAGCTTTAATTAGGATCATGTCAGGAGACCTACGTTCTAATGCACCATTTTTTTCAAACCTTAATAAGATAGCGCGTGATGTCCCTTCCGGCTATGTCCAATCTTTTGGTCAAATGAGGTAGTGCATATCCCTCGTACACAGGACAAATGTGAGTCACTCCATCACCAGAATCAACCACTACACCCGTAAGCAAACCTGTTTTAGAAATGAAATGGCAAACTTTAGGAATGATCAACGAATATTTCCGAATTACTATCAGAAATAAATAATTCCACTTTCCCGATTTTAAAGGCGACTGGGCACCTTGTTATTTTAAATACAACACCGAAAACCTTACACTATAATGAGCATAAAATTTTCAATTTCTGCTGGAACTAACCTTGAGCATAAAGCGTGAGAACTGCTTGAATGGCAACATATGCACCGGAAAACTCATAACGCTCAAACATAACCTAAATGAAATAAATCATTCATTTTGTTTATTAATCGAAAGCTGTAAATATCTAAAAGACAAAACTTTCAGGCAAATTCAGTTTTTCTTGGAGAATAAAAACGGACAATTTTCATTTGGCTAGTTTTTAGATCAACAGCATAAGATTTAATACAATTTTCAACGACTCACACAACATGTATTCATAAATTTCTCATGTGCTCGTGGGCATTGATTAGAAAATTTATTTCAAATTACAGTAGTTTACTACAAATCAGCCGACGTTTACTTTGGATTGCTATTACTCGATAACATTATTTCATGAGGGACAAAACGAGAAATACAACCGAAGAAATATGAATAAAACTTACCTCGATCATCTTTTCTCTGTTCTTGATTGGGTTCATGGGTGGTTCTGTGAGCAATATTTTGCAATCTTTGGGGTCAATATTCATTTTACTTTTCCCAAACGTGTAATCCCACAAGTGGCACATGTCATCCCAGCTAATAATGGAAGTTAATTTTAAACTGACGCCCAGCACAAGAGCAAAAACGGTACAACGAAGGAAAATGTTAAATCTACTTCATACCTTCGTATAATGCCATTTTCCATGGGGTAATTTAATTCCAGCATAGAACGCAAATTACTAGCTTCGTCACCCACCATAAGATCCTAAAAATAATTCTATCATTAATAAAAATTGACACGTGTTGCAAGAGTTTGAGGGAAGGGTCAAAACGTAGCGACAGAATGGGGCATCATCTACTATAGGTTAGTATGGTATGTTAAGGCATGGTCGTTTAGGCAAATTTCTTCAACCAAAAAAATCGAGTCTAGAACATTTTATTTTGTATCTTATTTTATTTTTGTTTCGACACAAAAAACATTTAATATATGAAAAAATCGTCAAAAAAATCTGTATGACAAAATCAGCAGGGCCCACGTCACATACACTTGGACAATGTTACATAAAGTCCACGTCCAGCACTAAGTAAATCCAAATGGCATTCGGCAAAAGGACCCCATTGCTGGAACAAAGTTACTACTTGTGTCAATCTGTCATTGCCAAAGGGTGACCCCAAATAACAGGTATAGAAGCAGAGGGTGTAATTTGAATTCTCAAATTATGATCCAGAAATAAATAGTAAATTACCAAATGCACATACTGCATTATAAGGCAGAATACACAAAACATGTACTTTTAAATGTTTAAAAGGGTGTGGCTTAGTGTAGAGCAAGCGGTACGTAAATACTTGTCAGTTGATGATTCATAATATCCTGATAACATTTCCAGATTCAAAGATGTAGGCAAACAAACCCACCCTAATTTTAGAAATGCTAAGGCCAAAGTAAAAATGAAAAGACTGGACATATAGAGCCACGGTCTCTATTAGTAGCCTGGTCTCCTTTCATCTCTAGCTATGATGTTTCTTGTTTCACAGGTGGCAGTCAGCCGGAAGAAACAGAGGAAACGCCCATCCTTTCTCGGGACTAGTTACTACTCCAAAATAAAATGCCCTAAATAATTACCTTAACTTCAATGTCTCCGATTTTATTCGCCGCTCGGATGATGGGTCGTCCGACTAGGGATGGGAATATGTGAGAAGGAAAATTCGATCCTGCATATCCACATTTCACGAACTAAAGTTTAAAAAAAAGACATGACTTGACATTCACTTTCAGTTTTAAGTTTCTTCCATGACACCCGCTTCATTATCATTTGTGGTATCCTTCCTTCATCTCGTTGAGACGGAAACTTACCCCAGTTCCATTATCGCAAACGATGACCTTTCTGCCCTGGCTGTCCATCGTCGATGGCCACGGATTGCAAAATTCATGCAATTTTAATCCAGCGATGTTCCAGCAACCGTCAAACTTATGATCTGATAGACATAGCTACGATCCTAGTGCTAACAAATCCTGGAAAGTGTAGTCGATGATAAACTGAGTTTCACACATCCAAAATAAATGGTTGAAACATATTTCTGGGATACTTATAAATTTCAACAATGTTCAGCCACAAATATTTTACGCCCAAACAAACTATTAATAGTAATAATTTATAAACCAAGCAATTCTCCTAAATGCCATTACATTCTCCAGGGTCTGATGCGCGCCGACAGCCGACACATAGAGCTGTTAACTTTCTATATTGAAATATTCGTATGTCTTTCTATAGAAGAATTGGTGAACGAAATAAAATCGCAGTTGAACAACGATTAGGAAAACTAAGTTATCAATACATCAATAAATTAATAAAGCAGTTTTTATGCCTCTGATTCATGTCAAGGTTCGCGAAAGCTCAGTAATGACGTCATCAAACGTTGTCAGCACCACCTGGAAATGGATAGCTGAAGCAGTCAGCGTTTTTATCATCGGAGGAAGAATGAAATGCAAAATGCGCATATAAAACTATGCAACGTTCACGAAAAATGATTACGGTTCTGCTTGACACGTTTTCACCCATCTAGGTTATGGGACATTGTTAATAGTAATTTTAATATTAAATTTCCGTGGATTCGTGCGTGGCGGGCGGATATACGTTTCCCTCGAAATGGCGGCCTCTCATCCCAAAGTAAATCCCCATTCATTATGCGGCATTTTCTCGAATGGCGATCTTTTCCCCACCAAATGGAGCGCGATTATATTCGTATCGTACATGGCGCTCTTTATCAATCAAGGTTAGTGTTCACACGATTTCTCAATTACAAGATATGGGCACTTAGCAGATTTAACACGCCCCTCCCTGCGGCTACTCATTTATGCAAATGAGTTGGCGCGCGTCAATTTTTTAAACTTTTTCATCATTTATTTTTCAGGCATCTTGATTACTGCTACAAAAAATACAGACAACTCGTATAATTATAATACTACTACTGTAGTTCTTCTTACGGAATGCCTTAAATTAATTATATCCTGTTTTGTCTATATTCGAGAGTGAGTATATTTCTCGTTTTCAATTCAATTCAACTCAGTACTCTACAGTCAGAAAATAAATGCCATATGGTAGGATCGTTATATTAAACGTAAATTTTAATATTCTATAGGTATTATGTTGAATAAAATATAAGTTAATGTTTACAATGTTTCATATATACATTTTTTTGTTGATTTTTAAACGAATCGTATATTTCAAGTTTATGCTTCCTATTTTTTTATTTTGTATGTTTCCCCCAAAAGTTTTTTTTAAATATTTTTTAATTAAATTACTATATAGAAAACCGATTATAAAAGTTTCCGTGTTATCAGAACACACCTAAAATCTCATCTATAGTGTATATATGTATAACGCGCAGCATGAAATTGTTTCCGTACCTATGGTTTTTGCATGTCTGGACATAACCTAATATGCGTTGGACTAAGTCTGAAATTGTCGGTTAACAGCTGGTCTAACGTAAATTAACTTTTATGCACCATATTGTAAAACTTTCTAATAAGCAATTCCTGCAGATTATGTTTGATCTACAGGAGCTTTTTTAACATTTATAGGCTCTGGCAGAAGAATTATTCCTTTTAGGAAAAACCTGACTAGTCAGAATTTGTATAGCTGCAAGTGCTGAAACTTTCCTCCTCATAAAGCTAGAAACTAACAGCACAATCTATTCCAGATTCAACTAAATACTTTCTCTTATTCCTCGTCAAATTCCTTCCTGTTTAGCGTCTATACATTTTCTCTTTGTTTTCTCAGGCATAATATAAGGGATCTGGTGACGGCAATTTCTCAAAATGTGAAAGGTATTTCAATTTGGAAAAAAATTATAAGTTTAGCACCGTAATTAATCTCTTATGTATTGTACCCTGGCTCCAAGCTTTTATTTAGCTCTGACTATATGGACATCCTGTGATTATTTACAACTATTTGGCAAATACTTTAATTTATCGTGTATTACATTCCTGGATTATTCTACGACCATTTTTTGAAATTGCTTAATATTTTAGTTTTATACGAATCAACGAAATATGCATGAGTCAAATGCCATTATATAATGTACTGTAATTACCCAATTTAACATCATAGCTTTGTGGGTTTAACACACTCAAACCCATTATACAATCTACAAGTCGTATAAACTAATAAAAAACATAACCAATTGCACTAAATCCAGTAGGCTTTTAAGTATTTATGTACAAGAAATATTAGTTTTTACGGAGATGAAATTAAGTGTAATGTTGGAAAAATATCAGGGTTCATCACATTTTTTCACTATCACACGCGTCAATTGAACAACTAAGCCAAACGGATTTAAGTTCCTTTATGTTATTTCTTAAAACGCAAAAGAAGAAGCATTCAAATTTTCGTGTTTGATTTTGGCTTCTTTTGTTGTTGATTTAAAAAAATAAAATAATTGGACGACTAAGGCTGCTGAATCATCCCACGAGGAAATGCAATGTAGTTATTATAATCTCTTAATACACATTAGTACGGTTGTTAAGCTATAGCATTGCAGATAGTGACGTTAGCTAACCCATGACAACTTTTAAAATTAGACAGTGTAATATGCTACACCAAATTGGCAAAACTTGATTTTTAAATGTTTTAAAATATCATTTGGTTACTGACACTAGCAATGCCATAATATTATGTTAGGAGTAGCATCAGCATCCTGGACATTGAAAAGAAGTTGTACAGTATTTGTAACCTGCACAGCATCATTTAATATTCTCAACTGCTATCTGTGTGTAAACTAAATGCTTTTTTCTTTTCAACTTTTTCAGTATTTGCCTTGTATTTTGTGCCAGCATTACTATATTGTCTGTACAACAACTTGGCCTTTGTCAATTTATCCGCATTTGATCCCACAACATATTTCCTGCTGCTGCAATTTCGTGTCGTGGTTACCGGCGTCATATTTCAGGTAAATATTGTGAACATCTTTTGCCAGCGAATTCGAGATCGACATCCTATCATTCTGTAAAACCCAAATATTGTTGTCGCTTTCAGTTTCTGTTCAAAAAGAAGTTGAGCACCAAGCAATGGTTGTCCCTACTGATGTTGACGGTTGGCTGTATCATCAAGGAGCTCCCAACATCTCAGCCGGGTGGAATTGTAATTCCACACTTCACGATCAACATTCCATTGATACTGTTGCAGGTAAAATGCAACTTTCTCAATTTTAATGTTTCTATTTGGACAATATATGGGATCCTAGCATCCCAGTCAAAAAATTATCAGTCACTATCAGGAAGATAGTACATGTAAATACACATGCATCTTCCTGATAGTGACTGAACAAAACAATATTTTAGTTTTTGCTGCTCACATCCCAGAAGAAATCACATTACTTATGGCTATGGTCTAGTATTCTTCAAACACGAGCAGGGTGTCCAGCAAATTTGCTGGAAAAACTTAAAAGAATTTTAAGGCTCGTCCCTTAAATTTTCAAGGACTCGAATTTTTAACACGAATTTTAAGACATAATTCCCGACTTTTTAAAAATTCAAGCACATTTCTCGACTTTCCTGATTTCAAAGTGACTGGACACCCCGACGAGTGGATATTAGTAAAAGAAGAAATCCTCGTTAGTGCGTTATTTTTAATGTGTAATTATTTAATCACTGGTGAGGTGGGTTTTAAATCACTGGTATGGAAATTCTATGAAAATGTGTTAAATTGTTTAAGGAAATAGTTGATGTCAATCTACCTTGATTCGTTTCCTTCTAGGTTTTCTGCTCTTGTTTTGCGGGAGTCTACAACGAGTATCTGCTGAAGACCACCGGCATTGACGTCCACATTATGCTGCAGAATATTTTCATGTACGTCGATTCAATCGTCTGCAATTTGGCGTTCCTCATGCTCCAAGGCCAGTTTTTCGAGGCTATGACACCAGCTGCCATCAGTCAGGTTTTCAACATAAAGGTTATAGGAATCATTGTCAACAGCGCTGCCATTGGAATTGTGACTAGCTTCTTTCTGCACACGCTCAACTCCATCCTGAAGACGTTTGCCAGCGCTTTAGAGCTGATGTTCACCGCAGTTCTGTGCTGGCTCATCTTTGACATTCCCATCGATCGCAATACTGTGATAGCAATCGCAGTTGTGTCTCTTGCCACTTACATTTATGCGCAGAACCCTGTTGTCAATAAGGCTAAGGCTGCGATGTCGCTTTCCATGGTTTCTACGGATGACAAGTCTGGTAGCTCACGCTCCGGTAATCCCATGGAAGTCTAAATCTAGTCACACAATAATAATTTTATGTGGACATTGTTCACTGATACAATTTCTTCCCATTCTAAATGCATTTTTATATACTTTCATCAAAGATCGTTAAGTTTACTGTTCTACAAAATATTACGAGTAATTTATTTGCACCAAGGATTTAGAATAGTCGCTCAAATGAAGTTTGCATGAAATTTTAAGGTTCGATATCACAGTTTTTAAGGTCTAGTCATATCCATTTTTTATGTATCTATACATACATGTTGAAAAATAAATCATACTACTTCAATGAAATCTCCTTTCACGTATCAGAGAAAGTTATTTTTGTTTAGAGCGACTTTTTTATGTGAAGTAGTATATATGGGGTTTCATTTTTGTATAATACAAACACATACTTTACACTTACTTTATTCCAGTCAATTCCTTGAAAAAATGGATGCATTTTAACACTGTCATCACCATTTAAGCCACCTCCTAATCTCTCATTTGGATAATAGCATAATAACTGAAATGGGATAAACGAAACACTCGATCAAAAAAAACGATGTTCAAGTTATAAAAATGATAGCATGCCAAAACTAACCCCTTTCAGCAACGAATTTGCTTCAGTAGATAAAGTGCATGGAATTTGAAGACTGGTGTGCCTCGTAAATCCTCCCGGATGCAACGATGCAAACGTCTAAAATAAAATGTAAATTCAAATAGTTAAATGTTTAACAAAATCTAAACAGACTAATAAAGGAAGCATTGACTGATTTTTTTTTTAATCATCTTAACAAGTTGTCAAAATCAACTTAAAAGTTAAGTTGATTTTTTTAAATCATTTAAAAATATAAAAGTATAATACTCTTTAAATAATTAAAGTACACAATATAGAACTAGTATAACAAAAAGGCACACCTTTCCGGTAAACAATTCGAACAATAAAGCGCCCACGCTCCACCAATCGCAGACAGGTGTCACAGTAAATATACCACCAATCTCTATAGATGAAGAGCAAATGGGAAAAACGTAAGAACACAAATGTCTGCAACGATGAATTTTGAAAAAGCGGTTCCCTTAGCCATACTGACAGACCTGGAGCTGTGTACAGCATTTCCTGTGACACTGGATCGACTATGGAATTCACGCTGGGCCATTGACTAAAGTAAGAGAGAAGCACATGTCCCCTTTCGCCTAGCAGGACGTTATCTGGTTTTAAATCCCTGAAAAGCATGACTGCATCCGTTAAAAACGTGTATCAAATCAACGCGGCAATTATACAGAAAGATTCAACTAACCTACACACGAGTCCAATGGAATGCAGGCTGGCAACGGCAGCCACAATTTCTGCTGCCCACACCCGTATGCAGCTTTCCGGCAGACTAGGAGATTGCCTGTTGCACTCGTCCATCTGCCTGAAGACTGCAGAGAAATGCCTCATGCGGTTGCGCTTCAGTTCCAGACTGCCTCCGGAACTTCTCCTGGAATGCAGGCGCATGTCTTGCAGTGGAGTATGCTGAGACTGCGACGTAGTAAAAGCATCCTTGCTCGCGTGAAGTCTTCGGCATCCAAGGGTGTCAGATAGACGTCTGGATGGCATCACACCACTTGGTGATGGAAGGGACTTCCTACGAATTGCGACGCTGGAGGTAGATGACTGCTCATGATCAGTTGTCCTGGCTTTAGGGGATGAACGTGTGCTGTTGACTTCCAGCATGCTGATCACTAAAAAAACCACACTATTTTGACATTGTGTCGTCCATACAATAAATATAATAATTATAAAAAAGTTGACACCTATCCCCTATGCTCTAAATTTGTCTAAACTTGAATACTTATAAGTTATTTTTATCACCTCTATCACTTTCTCTTAATGTTTCTTCTACATGTTGCATCAGTTTCTGAGCATTTGAAATCAGCTCTTTTGGATCCACGTTGTCCAGGTTAATCCATGAGCTCTGTACTTCAGCCACTGCACACCTCTCTTCCACTACAGACCAAGGTTCGCAGCCTTCGTACACATCTTGCTGATCAGCAGGTTTTTCTTCGCTGCTGTCGATTTCTGGTGGATCAGGCACGGATGATAGCTTATGACCAGGTGAAGTGAACTCGCACTGAGCTAAAGGCACTCTGCCTTCGGTGGGCGAGGTCGCTACGTAATTTGTCACCA